>APFE030533992.1:372417-401163 GCA_000404065.3 Pinus taeda | reverse complement strand
TTTTAGCATATAGATCCAAACTTTCTGGGAGTAATCATTAATAAATGTTAAAAAATACAGTGCACCTCCATATGACATAACAGGGGAAGGCCCCCACAGATCAGAATGAATGTAGTCTAAAACATCTTTACTATTATGATTTCCAACCTTAAACCTCCATTTACACTGTTTTCCATACACACAATGTTTACAGAAATCTAAATTCAAGGATTTCAGACCTGGAAGAGATTTACGCTTCATCAATATCTGAAGACATTTCTCGCTCATATGACCCAATCGTTGATGCCATAGACGAGTGCCTGCTTCTTCCTTTTCTGACGCAACCACTGCTTCACTGATATGAGTACTTCCTTTTAACCTGTAAAGATTTCCGACCTTTTCTACCTTCATAAGCACAAGTTCTCCTTTGAAGACTTTCAAGACGCCATCCTGACCTATAAACTTATATCCATTTGAATCCAAAACTCCCAAAGAAATCAATTTTTCTTTAAATCAGGTACATGTCTAACACTAGTTAATGTTCTAACTGTGTTATCATACATCTTAATCCTGATATCTCTCATCCCAACAGTCTGACATGACATATTGTTACCCATAAACACAGAACTACCGTTTACATTTTCATAAGAGGTAAACCAGTTTCTATGTGGGCACATGTGATGCGAAGCACCAGAATCTAACAGCCAGCTATCTACACCCTGAGAGATATTACATTCAGGTGAAGTTTCGTCTATCATACACAATTCTTCAGTAGATAAAACTTCGTCTATCATACCTGAAGAGACCTGATTCGCTTCGTTCTTCAGGTTTTCGGATTCCTTTCGTTTCCAACAGTCCTTCTTCAAAAGTCCAACTTTATTGTAGTTCCAACATTTCGCCTTACACTTCTTTCATTTCGATTTCGATCTGGAAGTTCCCCTTGGTTTTTCTCCTCTTTCCTTTGAGTGTCCTCTAGTGACCATGGCTTCTGATGCAACTGTTTCAGTGTTGGATTTCCTTCATACTTCTTCAGACAGAAGAGCTCCCATGACTGATTCAAACTTCAAAGAATCAGTAGAGCTGAAGCTAATTGAAGTTACGAAGTGATCCCATGATTCAGGCAGAGAACCCAGCAAGGTTATGGCTTTATCTTCTTCCCGTATTTTGACTTCCATATCTGTTAATTGACATATTAGTGTATCAAAAACATTCAAATGTTCTACAACGTTTGAACCCTCTTTCATTCGAAGACTGTATAACTGTCTTTTCAGATAAATTCTGTTGGTCAATAATTTTGTCATATAGAGATTTTCAAGTTTCTCCCACAATCCTGACGCCGTAGTCTCTTCAAAAATGTTGAAGAGAACTTCTTCCGCTAGACATAGCCGGATGGTACTAAGAGCTCGGGCATCCAAGTCCTTCCAGTCTGAAGTAGTCATGGTTGCAGGTTTTTTAGTCGCTGCATCCAATGCCTTGTGCAACCATTGTTGCATAAGCAGATCCCTAACCTTTAGTTTCCAAAGAGCAAAATTGCTTTTTCCGGTGAATTTCTCCACCTCGAATTTTGCATTCGACATCTTGGCCATTTTTCTTTCCTAGGGTTTCTGACTTTCTAGGGTTTTATATTTCCTTATTTCTCTGAATAGAAAGAACCCTTAAAAAAAAATTTCCTTTCCTTAAAAAATAAATCTGTCTTCTTTTTCCTTTATTCTGAATTTAAAGTACTTTACTTTCACAGCGTTCTAAATAAAATTTTTGAGATAAAGCAAAATTGTTCTTGTCCCCTGACTGCTTTCTGGAAAAAATGAAACTGTTCTTGTTTCGTGACTGCTTTTTTTTTTTTTTTTTTTTTTGAGACAAAAAATTTCTTAAACAATACCCGATTTCGGCAGCCCAAAACACGGCTTACGCTCCAGCACCACGTGGTCTAGCCAGCTCTTCTTTGCACGCACAGGCACTCACGGCTTTCGGTCCAGCACCCGGTTTCGTTTCACTGAGACTCTGTCACACCCAGCAATGGAAAACACACAGCCCACAGCCTCTTTTCAACGCAGCGGACAACATCTGGTAGTCAACAGCTACTCACAACGCACATCCAATAGCCAATAGTCATTCACCATCAACGCAGTAGCCCACAGCCAACAGTCATTCACCAAAAACACACACACAGTCTTCGCACAGGTGCACAGGGCTATTCTCACGCAGACTCTAGTCAACAGCTAGCTCTTTCGCACAACACTTCAGCAGCGGACAACACAGTCATGCTTGGCTCTCCACGACTCTTTTCTCAGCAGATGGCCACAGCCACACGCACAACTCTTCTCGGCTTATCACACAGACAGAACGCACAGCCATGCTCCAGCTCTTCTTTAAACGCACACACAGTGCAAACGCCTTCACGCACAGGACAACACCTTCTACACGGCTTTTTAACGCAGCAGCACAGTCTTTCCTTCAACACAGGCCCACATAGCCTCACTAGGCTCTGATACCATTTGTAGAAAACAGAGACAGATGAAAGAAATAAAAAGAACCCTTGCCAAGATACGCCAAGATATGAAAAACTGAATTTTGGATTGAATGGATGATTCTCCGCGCTGATTGATTCATGTGTTATTACATTATTTTATATCATGCCTATCTATCGTTACATAACCGAATATATAGAACTTCCTAACTACAATACAGTTAAAGAAAACCTAACTAATTTGTTGTCAAAACTAACATCCCTAACATGAAACCCATTCCCCATTACAAATATCACTTCCCCCTTTATTAATTTCTCTTTTCCCCTTGAAGACCCACAAAACCCCCCTTATCCTAAGTTTTTATGGCCTCGCTTTATCTAATTAAATTCCTCGCTTCATATTTCCTTGATACCTTTTTTAACCCACCAACCCTTGCTGGAGTTAAAAAATGCCTGCCACATAACCCATGGTCCCGCCTTAATACCCATTGCTTATATTAAATCTCAACATTATTTACTAATTAATTACAATTATTTGTAATTAAATCTCGGCCACTACCAAATCACTGTCCTCATTTCATCTATGCAACTCAATTCCGCGATAGCCCTCCTATATCCTACCCCTAGATTCGACAATTTACATCATGTGGGTTCATCAATTTATATCATCCGGGTTCATCATTTGATCGATAACAACCCAAGAGCATGTGAGATTCATAGTTCTGCTTGGGCGTTGTTCTGCTACATCGTAGCACTAGGCTAGATCGTGTGCTCGTGAAAAATATTATCCACCCTCTAAAAGTGGTGCGATGGCCCAGAAAACCTCCCTGCCTAAACCAAAAACTACCCATTGTTCATTGATTTTTTTGGTGCCAAAATGTGACCATTACCCATTAGAAGGTCAAAAAATCCCCAATTCGCTCTTTTCTTGCATTTTCACTATAAACTGCTACTAAGCCATTTTTGACACCTTGAAATATCTGCAACCAAATTTGACCACCCTCTGCCACCTGAAGGTACTCTAGATACCAAATTGAAGCAACCAGTTGACAGTTGAAGCCACAATACCCTCTACATTCTCCACTGAACCCAGTCTGCACGTCAAACCATTGATTTCTAGGTATTCTTGGGAAAAACTAGAACGACACTTTAATTTGAAGATGCATAGTTTAATTGAATGGTTAATTAATTGAAATTAATAAAGAAACTTGCCTAAATTGAAGAGAAACTTACTTCTATACCTCAAACCCTTCTTTTATAGACTATAACTACCCTCCCACTCTACTAGTGCTTATAAACCTCACTCCTAAAACCACTACAATCCTAATTCGTATCTATAAACCCAATCATGGCATCCCAAACCTCTCTGGATGTGAGACCTCTGCAAACCCCTCACCTGGACATTGACCACCTTGCATTAACAGATAAATATTTCCAAATAAAGGATACTACCTCCCCTACTTGCCTTCCAAAGTTCAATTGTTGGAGGAAGGACAAATTCTAGAACTAGAATGATGGAATTCACCTTTGGGAGCCTAATTTACCCAAGTATTTATTTCCAGAAGTACACACATTCCCAGAAATCATCCATTTCTATCATGCTTTCTACATTCCCAACCAAAGGGCCATTTCCACCCTAACCAGCAAGTGTTATTTACCATCACTACAAAATCCATTAACCAAATGTTTTAGGTCCAACCAAGCCCTAATGAGACCCCACTATCTATTGGAAACTTGTTGGACCTCTATACCAAGTTAGACATTCCCATAATAGCCCAAATTTTCCAAACTTTCATCATAGAGGAATGTCATACTCCCACGAATAGTCCCCCTTATGCTGCCACCATTTTTTCAAAGAGAGGGAGACAGATTATTTCCATGTTGTCTTGCATTTTAGGATATACCATAATTGACCATGTGGATGAGGTTGTCATGGCTTTCCTTTCCATCTTTGGCCCAAGAAAGCTAGTTGTGTAATTTACAATTATGCTCAGTTCATAGCAGATAGGATGCATGAATAATTCACGAGACTACCAACTGAAAGAGTTTTCGAGTATTCTTTAGTTTTATTTCATATTTCCTGTAGTACCAATCAGATAAATTCCTTGTTCGCATCCAGAAATTGGACACCGGAGGCAATCCAAGATCAATCATATATTGGACACCCTTGATCTAAAAGTACTCCATTGTATTCACTTACAAGGAATTTATTGATTCATTTTTCCATCCAGTTATGAATATGCTAACTAGTAGCCCTCAGCCCAGAATTAGTTAAGAGATCTAAAGGGTGTTACAGCTGATAAAGAACAGTAAGGTCGGAGACTGGAATCTGTACCAGAACCACACAAAAATAAGAATTTATGGATGCCAACTTGTCCCATACAAGCTACCTAGATACTTCCCCATGAGGATATTTGCACTAGACTAATTTAGATAGATTATCAATTCTAATGAAGTCAACTTCCTAGCAGCTAGGAAGAAAACCCAATTCAAAATGAAAAATCAACTGGGCCCCTTCATTTGTAATACGAGAGAAGCTCGACCAAAGGCAGATAAGATTTTGTAGCAAATGAAGTTCAAAATCAGTTTTATCTGGCAGTATGACCCTCATAAAGTCATAGATAAGCTAAGGATGAAGGTCAAATTAGGACCTTTGATCCATCATCCCAGACTAGACATTACGAGGTTTGCCATCTAATCATAACGGTTGCAAAACACTCTAATAGACATGGATAGTACTATAGTGAATGTAGAGAATACATTGATTGATGTAGAAAAATAGATTGATGAAAGTTCCTTCCTAAAGGTTCCAGAACTAGGAGAACAAATGAATATTCCTCCTATTTTACAAACTCTAGCAAATTAAGACAGGAACCCAAAGAGAAACAGGGAAGAAAGTTTCATTTTAGCTATGGAAACCACAGATGAATAGTTTGAGATTAGTTATAGGAAGAGGCCCAAGCTTAATCCTATAACTAAATAGGAAGACACCATTGACTCAGTGGAAATTACTGACACTGATACAATGGTGGAAAGAAGCAAAGTCACAACAGCTTCACGAGAAACACATCAGCCCTTGACATCTAACACTCAAATTATTGAGATACAGATCAACGTTGAGTTTTGTACATTTACTAGGCCAACAGATAAATAAAAATATATCAAGGACAGATATAAAGAAATTAAGTTGAGGAATGAAAATTTGAAGGATGAAACCTATGCTGAATACTTCAAGCAGACACGTGCAAATCAACACAGGCTGATGTTAGCCTTTCACATCAAAACAAGAGAAATAAAGATGTGATTCATGCATCCTATAGTCAAGCAACCAGAAACATCAGCTGACTTGAGGAAAACAAAATTTAAGGTTTCCGCCAGGGATGTTCATCCCACTGACAAAATTCAGTTCCACAAGCAAGAAGGTGAGATGATTTATTCCACCTTGACAGGTAAAGCCATGGCTACACATAAGATGAAAATTTCATTAGATAATATTAGAACACATTACAAAGTGGAAAAGGCCTCCTCATAGGCCAAGGACAACAAGATGAAGTCACTCGAGGAATTGGTAATTGAGTTGGGACATGATCCCAATGATATCAATGCTATTGTGAAGTTAATAAATGAAAAGAATGAGGATATTCCTACTCTCAAAAAACAACTCAAATTGTCTCATTTAGAGAACACACAGATGAAATTGGTCCTTGAGAGGCAAACTCACCAGGAGGAGATGATGAACCTTGTTCTCCAACTTAATGATCAACTGAAGGAAATGGATAAGGAGTTAGACAACTTGATACAGTTAAAACAAGCTAGTATTGAGAATGCCCCTACCACTATTATCCCGATAGTTACTACTGCAGTACCATCCACCTCGGCAGCATCATTAGCTACTATAGCTCCATTGGCTACAACACTACCAGCTACCACAACATCTACATCAACAATAGGTTCAACAACAACAATAGCCTAGCCAGGTGATGAGGCAAGTAAGTTGGTCAAAGCAATGGAAGACGTATCCATTCCGACCATAGAAATGAACAAGATCAAGGAAAAACATAACTATTTTGGGGAATTATGATTAGCTTGCCTAGATTATGGACAAAGAAGAAGTATAGAAGGCAACCAGAATGAATGAATGGATAAAGGGCTTACAAAAAGAGCTGACATTAAAGGAACCACTTGGAAAAGCCAAGGAATAGTTATGGGCCAATATCATTGACTCTGTCAATGATATTTGGCCATCCATTCAGGTGATTTTTGAAGAAAGTGACCTTATAAATGAGGCTACAGAAGCCATACAGAGAGTTAAAATAGAACTGAGAGACATGCCAGAGGAAGCCACTAGGATAATTCACTTCCTCAACTCCAAAAACAAATATGAATTACAGGAATTGGAAATACTAGACGGAATAGGCACAATACTGGAAGTAAAAAAGCACATCACTGAGAATAATTTGATGATGAACCTGGAAGATAAGTGCCAAACCATGCAAATGGCTATAGACAGATTCACGGTTAAGTTTGATGTTTTAAGGAAGAAAGTTCTGCCAAATCCCTTAGTGATAAATGACAAATTGATGCCATAGGAAGACTAAAACAGAAGAATTAGAGAAGTGGCAAGGGATCAAGTGAATACTTCCTCTATGAAGAGGATTCCTACTGGAAAGGTCTTATATTATACCTTTGAGAACTTGTTTTACCTCTAGAGTGAAGTAAAACACCTTCTTGTAAATAAATCCACTTTTTCCAAATACACTGAAGTAGATGAAATCTACAGGAAGATGGTAAAAATCCAATTAACAGATGTAGACACATGGGAGAAATTGAGTGACTTACTATAAAGATACACAATCAAAATGTAAAAATGTATAGTAAGGGCAAAAACAACATAGTGAAAGGATAACGATAGACCATCCAAGTAAAAGAGTATCAGTTGAAAGTGTATCATTGAGAGGTTAAAGTACAAAGAATACCCAACATGAAGACCAACAAGAAGGAAAAGAATAAAAGGAAAAAAATTAGAGCATAAAGACAACACAACCTAATAAACATGGATGACATACAATAGTGGAACATCTGTCTCTATCTTCTTTCATGAAGATATTTTTTTCTCCTAGAATAATTTGCAAGGCAGTTTGGGATATTTTGTAAACTATTTCTGTATAAATACTTCATAAATCAAAGTATTGAGTGTGGATTGCTATACATCTGTAGAATTGTATTGATTAGAAACTTGAGGGTTAACCAATTTTTCAAGTCAGTAGATTGGACTAAGTAATAAAGGGATTGCCTTACAGTATTCATGTGCTGAGCTATTACAGTGAAGTATTTTCTTTGTCAAATTGGTCGTTTTTTTATGTATCTCACAAAGTTAAATGTTATCTAAAGTGAATGAACTAACTGGAAATTGATTTCAGAATTTGTTTAAGTGCACTTTGTCTTCAACAGTTAATCATTTTTATGTTTTCTTCTCATATCCGGATGTGAGAATCCTTGATTTCTCTCGCATCCCAATTGACCTCTTTCACTTCAATCAAAATCCGGTCTAAGGAACCCTTAATTGCTCCTTGAATCCAATTTAAAACCACTCCACCATCCATCCTTGAGATTTGAAGTAACTCAGCTATCTTTCCCTGTGGACACTATATTTAGAACTTTATCCAATCTGGTTTGCTTGACATTTGACACCATAGTCCAATGGTAAAAGACACCCCTCTATCCATCTAGGTAAGTGATTCCACCACCAAATCCAAATTAAAACCCAAGTACAATCATAAGTAGCCTAAATCAATTAAAATAAAAAAGTTAAATCATAAAGAGAGATCCATCTCTAAGCATTAGGAAGGCTACATCCTAATCTCCAAAGCAGGTTTGTGGTTACCTCTATCATTTCTTTCTCTATCAACTCAAAAGAAATTTTGGAGTGATAACATATTGGCGACCATACTGGGGACCTCGATCCTCACTGTAATAAAACTTTAAGGAAATATTAATTATCATCTTCTGCCCCTTAAGGCCATTTTAGAGTTGATGTTAAAAAATTTCAAAAAACAATTAAAAAATTAAAATTTTGGCTCCCAAAAAGACTCACTACACCAAGGGCAAACCTAGATCTGAACCTTTCTACAATAGTTGATGACCTTGAGAGAATTTTAAGAAAATCGAAAAAGGTAGAAACTCAAGCAAGTAGTATCCAGTTAGTTAAAGAAAATTCACTCCCTAAGGAATTATCAACTTTAGAGGATATTCCATTTGATTTGTCATTTGAACTCTCATTGTTTAGAACTAAATCAGAAAATACAATTCATGAAACTATGTTAGACCCTAATTTTATTCAATTCGTTGAGTCAAAAAAGGTGCCTATACATCCAGATTTAGATAAACTTGTGTTGGATACTCTTGACAAGCTAGAAGATTTAACCTCTACATTGATAAGTCATATAGATGATGCATATCTTCAACAATCAGTTGAATTAGTTGCCCTCACTGTTGTTGCCTCTTAAATTTTTGCACAATCTTCAAATATTGTAAACACACCTTCATTTACTACCACCTCACATATAATATTCACCACATTTCATTCACCTAAACTAGTTATTCATCAACTTCCTACCCAACCAAACACCTCAAGCTCATCTAGTTCATCTCCATCCACTTCAATCTCTTCCTCAAGCGCCACTACTTTGCCTCCTAGTCAAACTAAAACATCAGCCATGGAAAGAAGATATGCACCTTTGGTTTTACTAGCACAACTCCATGCCATGCCCCAAGATTATCAAAGAAAATATTTTTGATTGATGCTACTTGTGATTATACTTCCCAACAACATGTGAACAAAATTACTAACTATTTTGAATTGCATGAGATTGATAAATCTGATGTCCAAATGAGGTTATTTACCCAAACATTGATAGGAGGTGTTAAGAAATGGCTCAAAGGTTTACTTGCTAATCATATTGCAGATATAGCTGCTTTTCATAGATGATTCATTCATAGATAAGAGACGAAGAAAAATCGTCTGCAAATACTAGTTGAATATGATAATATTAGAGGAGCTCCTAATGAGTCAGTCTAGGATTATTGTACTAGGTTCAATAGCATCTATAATGCAATCCCTGCTAATATCAAGAAGTGTGAATTACTGATTTATTCAGGGACTATCATTGGCCATTCAATATCTCACGAGGGAATACAAGTGGACCCAAACCAGTTTTCACTATAAAAAGGGTCCCTAATCCTCGAAACAAGAGGGATTTTAGGATATTCTTGGGCTTAACTAGATAATATAGGATGCTTATCAAATAATTAAACAAATTATCCTCACCATTGTTTGGATTGTTGGCCAAGGACTCAAAATTCTACTACTCATATATATGTCACAAGGCCCTAGAGGTTTTGAAATACAAATTAACCACTGCACCCATACTTAGAGGCCCAAATTGGGCTCTTCCCTTTCATATCCATGTTGACGAATCTGACAAAGATGTAGGAGCAAATTTAGGTCAGATAGATGATAATTTACCTTATGCCATTTACTTCATTAGAAAAAATATGTCTAAGGCTCAATTGAACTACACTTTAACTGAGAAAGAACTCCTAGTTGTTTTACACTCTTTAAACAAGTTTAGACACTACATCACTAGATATCAAACTTTTGTGCAAACTGACGATGCAACTATCAAGTACTTAATGAAGAAGACCAATGCGAATGCTAGAATTATTTGATGGTTCCTACTATTACAAGAGTTGATTTAACTAATGATTGATAAGCCAAGAAGAGAAAATGTAGTTATAGATTTTTTTATAGACTTTCTTTATGTGCACGTGATGAAGGGATGGTTGATGATCGACTTCTAGATGAGAAATTATTTTCTCTTTCAGTTCTCTCTCCATTGTTTGCTCATATATCCAACTACCTAGGTTATGCATAATTCCATCCAAATGTGTCATTAAGGATGAGAGAATAATTGTAAGGAAGAGTGCGCCTTTTACTTGGGTTAGGGGCAATATCCTCAAGTTGGGACCAGATCAAACCTTGATGAGATCCGTCGGGGAAGAGGAAGCCTTTGACATCCTCTCATCTTATGATGATGAGCCTTGTGGATGTCACTTTACTTCCAAGAGGACAGCCTTTAAGGTTCTACAAGTTGGCTACTGTTGGCCCACTCTCCACCAAGATGCAAGAAGATACACCAGCTGATGTGATCAGTGCCAGAGGATGGGGAGACCTACCTCGAGGGATGAAATGCTGTTACAACCTCAGGTGGCTTTGGAGTCATTTGACAAGTGGGGCATGGAACTAATTGGGCCAATTGATCCACCATCATGGAAGAAAAAATACATCATTGTCTGCGCTAATTATTTTACAAAGTCGGTTGAGACAAAAGTTGTCAAGGTAGCAATAGAGGAGAAAGTGGTTGAGTTCTTAAGGGAGAATTTGTTATACAAGTTTGGGTACCCCAAAGAGATAGTCACCAATTAAGCAAATCAATTCACATCACATCTTATCGAGAATGTATTAAGGAAACATCATATCAAGCACAAAATATCTACTTCCTATCACACTCAAGCCAATCGACGAGTAGAGGTCACAAATAGGGAATTAGAGGGCATCATCACCAAGGTTGTAAGCAAAGGTAGAAAGGATTGGGTAGATATATTATTTGAGGCCACTTGGGTCTATAACACAACTTGGAAAACAACTATTGGTTTTACCCCTTATGATTTGGTCTATCTAAAGAAATCTGTTCTCTCGATTAAGTTTGAGTACAATACTTTGACAATGGAAAACCAATTAGATTTAGATGTCACCAAAGCAAATCAGGAGAAGTTTCTCTGGTTAAATGGCTTGGATGAATTCATAATGCAGGCCCTAATACACATTGAAGTTATCTAATTGTACAGGAAGGTCTGGCATGATAGGAATATCAAGGAAAATATTTTTAAGAAGGGGATTGGGCTTTGCTATGCTCAAAATTCAATGAATTCAAAGGGAAATTGATGAAAATATGGTTAGGCCCATCCTTGATAGAGAAATCCCACAAAAATGGAGTAGTTCAAATGAACACCATTGATGAGGAAGTGATTCCATTTCTTGTCAATGGATATAGATTGAAGGTTTATAGAAAACTATGTCCAATGAAGCATTCATCAGCACTATCGACGGAGAGGTGAATTTGATTGGAAGTGTCATAGCTTCCAAGTCACAACATTCCTAGATATTGTTTTCATTTTTGAAAAAAAGAGAAAAAAAAAGAAAAATAGCAATAAAAGGACTAGATGAAAACCTTTATGGGGCGTCTTAGTGCAGGGTAACCACCCGCACACACCCACAATATGCATTTAACACAATAATGCATCCACAACTGTCCTAGGTGTCTGACTCTACAATGGAGTAAAATCTTCAAACCATAAATGGTCAAGTGGCCTCTTATAAGTTCCTTTGTGAATGAACTTCAATCACCCCGTCAAACCTTTCTATTGCAATCAAACCCTTTAGAACCACAATCCATCTATATATCTCTATATATATATATATATATATATTATATATATATATATATATATTTATATTATATATATATATATATATAATATATATATATATATATATTAGATATATATAAATATATAACCATACTCCTTCATATGTTTGGCTATATATATTATATATAAATACACAAACACTAATCGACGCTAATTCCCGATGTTAATTCCTCATACAAAGGAATTCCACTCAATACGCCTTTTCCTCCTTTGTATGGTTCTACATAGAACTCAAGGTTAACACCTCATTGCAATCACTATCAGCTATCTCTAATGGTCATACACATATGAACCATCCTCTTTCTCTCACTATCAAAGCGACAACACATGCTTTTGTGTTAAAAGGCTCGCACCATATAAACTATCAAAATATTAATTATTTTAGAATACAAAGGAATTCTCGCCCCTTACCATTATGCTGGATTTCAAATTCTATATATTCACATTCATATCCTAGTCAGGTCTGCCTCCTCTATGCTGCCTTTGCACTCTTCAATAGCTCGACCTCTCGATCGCCAACATATAGCCAACACCAATCACCAATTATCGATAACAACGATATCACGCCTTCGCCAATCGTCCCTTTGCACTTTCGATCACTGATATGCGAATTAATTATGACCGTTGATCTTGCCACGATCCAACGGTTCACGATTAATCGCTACTCACTCTTTGCAAACTTCCAATGCTCATTCCGATAACTTAAAAGGGACTCCTGTGGATGCGATTAATTCTCAACCATTGGTCTAACTGATCCAACAACTGTTGATTGTCAATACTTCACTTCTCTGTAATTCCTTTTACTCAGAAATTATCTGTCATTTCCAATGGTTCCTGTGGTTTTTGGTTTTTCATAAGGTTCTGACTTTTCGTTCTTCTACTGCTAAATTCATTCTCAATTGAGCTTAACTTTGCAGACTCTTTCAATCACTGTCCTTTGGGACATTAATTGCTCCCTTGAATGGACTGAAAGGTTGATTATAACTCTCTGTTTCACTGCTTCTCCAGAGCTTCGCTCTACTACTTCATTTAGAGTCGATGGTCCATTTGAATTCTTCTGAATTATTCTCCTCTCTCTCTGTGCTTTGCCTTCGACTGTGTTTTCTTATAATTATCGCAAACCTATAGTTTCACATCATAAACAATCATAGAAGACGCATTTCATATGTTCTAACATAGTTAGGAAAACTCTTCATATTTTCATATGAAAGCCCAGAGCCAGATTCTCAACGTTAGTGGCCTCCTTTTTTGTTGCTCGTAGGCTTACATATATTTATAGGGAAACATTGGATCGGATCATTGAATGGTTCGATCAATCCCCTAACAAAAGGATAAAGCTCGCTACATGCATGCAAATGTGGCAGAGTTTATCCCTTCCATCTTTTTCTCTATTTTAAAATAGAAAAGTCCCCTTATCAGCTCAATGGTCCATATCTATTCTAATTAATTCCTAAAAGCTCTCTCTTACTCCTAGATAGTTAGATTTGACTTCTACCACTCATGTTCTCATTTATTTATTTTTAGAGCATTTACATACTCTCCCATTATCTAATTAAATCACTTAAAATCCTAAATATTACATTAACTTGATACTTAGGAAAACTATTTCCTAAAATGCATGACCCCCTATGTCTACTATTTACAATGATTTTCCCTTGGGTGAATTCTCCTACATCACACCAGAGGCAAAATCTTGGGTTCAAAACATCCCTGAGGCAACCCACAAGGAGAAAAAGGAAGAGAAAAATAAATAAAATAAAGATCCCTAGGTGGAAACCTCTCCTGAGGTGCTCAGGGTAGGCACACAGGTTGAAAACTGTATAAATTTCTAAAAAGTATAACGCTTATTCACAGAGATTACCCTAATTATACACTATTTGTGGAATGCATGCATAATACATAACCTCCTCTACCATTGATCATCAATTTGTGGAATTAAAAACAATCACATGCGCACATTGAAACATCAATCACACATAACAACACAATATGTACTGGTGAAAACATACAATGGAAAACCCGCAACTATCTATATATCATGATGATATAGAACATGTAACAATACATAGTACAATACTCCTCGCAAGTACTCAGTACTATCTTGACCTGCTACACACAAACTAGCTCAGAGCTGAATCAAGTCACACGTTCAAATCTCCTCCGTTGTTTGCCTGCCTCCACTGCACAATACATGTTGAGAATAGATCTGATCCAAACTCGTATTCCCTTGGTTGTACTATGAAATCCTCATTGGCAATCTCAATCAATGATTGTGCAAATCTCATGCACAACTATAGTCACAACTGATAGTAGAATCACCCTTTCACCCACCTCTAACACTTGTCTCCACTGAACCGTCCATGCACTGAGTTAACTGATGTATTCTTTAGTTGATTTATGATTTAATAATTGGTGAATTAATTAATAATTAATTCACACCACTAATCACTAGTGTATTTGGCAATTAGACTAAATACAACTAGTTCAACTAAGTCAAACTGAACACAACTCCATCAACTCCTCAATCAACTCCACCAAATTCAATCACTTGAGTTCTAACTGAAGTCCATCATGTAATAGCTCAACTAACCCATAGGAAAAGCATATTTCCTTCTGGCAGTTGCATGTGCAACATCAGTAACTCGAACTGAAGTGCTGCAAGAGGATAAGATAATGTATATAGTCAAAATATTATTAAGAGATAATAATATTCGACTGTTCTATTTTTAGACTGGAAGTCTAAAAATAGACTCCGCCCATATGTCTAAAAATAGAGCTCCATCTATTTTTACCAACATGACCAATCATCCATAAATACCATCCTGCAACTCATAGACAATGATCCATATGTCTAAAAATAGACATAGTCTAAAAATAGACTTTGTGCCAAAAATAGCCTACGGGCTCACTTAGTGAAGGCGACTTCTTTTCACTAAGCTCCATCATCTTGTTGCATTTTCAACACCTCCCTTGAGGTAGCTATTTTGTCCTTCAAAAATAGAAAGAAAAGACAAAAAAGCAAAGGAGAATTTCATGACATGGATCCACAACTTCTTTGTTAATATTTTTTGTAATTTTGTAGGATTTAGGGACATTGACAAATTTCAGAGCTACAGGTCCAGTATCCTCAAGTTTCCATCCAATTCTCCCTCCATCCACTACAGACCCTCCATGAAATCCCCTCTCCTTTCCACTCTCCACCATCCTAGTCCGTTAAAAGTCCAATTTTAGGTCCTCTCTTGATTTCTACAGGAAGATTGTAATCACTATAGGAAGGTCTTGTAGCACTACAGGAAGATCCAGAAAATCTACAAGAAGGGGATCCCATTAATAAAATAACAAAGCATGACCTAGACATAGGTAAATGAGGGGTTCCCACCTTGATCCACCACCCATCCATCCTTCAAATGTCCCTGTTCAAAAAAAAGTCAATATCTTTCAAAACTAACCCTAAACTCGGTCTCATCCTGAAAAATTCTTGAAAAACACACAGAGTACATTCCCTCCATTTCCACAACCCTACACTACTCAATCAGGGCCCTAAAATCATTCTCCAAGCCCTCTACACTCTTCCTCATCACTCCCCCGAAGTTAAAGGACCTTGTAAGGAAAGAAAGGGTTGCTAGAGGATTCTCCTATAACAGCCTGTGGAACCATTATACAAAAGCCAAAAGCCTATTTTTCTTGCTTCCCATCAAGTTGAGGGGATGATACGATATCATGATGCACTCTACCAATACAGGAAGGATTCTACAACAACAACACCAACACCTAGGATATCAACAAGGGACCTGCACACATTGAAATAGAAATAGTCAAAGACATAAGAGGAAATAAAATATAAACAAGAGTAAAAAGTACAATAAGACAACTCCCTCAGTAATAGTAGAAACGTCCAACACTCTATCATGCACAACACTGAAGCAATTGAACATGGGGTAGGCATAGCTATGGAAACTTCTCAGCTCCTCCTTATGTGAAAAATAATGAAAAATGTATGAATGTCGAGGTAAGATATTTTTATAAGCTGGAGGTGGCCAGTTAACTTGGCCACCCTCGGTTAGTGAACAAAATGTGATTTATGATTCATCATGCAACGTGGGAGTGTCACATTTATCAATATTAGATAACATAGAGTGGGTGTTGATTATGATGGATGAGGGAATGATCACTCCAGGTGGGGCGACATTCGAAAGAGGAAAACTTATACCTCTTCGAAGTCATCACAGTGCTTCGAGCACTCGCCAAAAATAACATATCATGTTGAGGCTCAACTTCTCTTGCATCTATTCTCATTCCAAAAATAGTTAATGTAAGGATGAGCCTGGGGAGCCATAAAGAAGAGTCAAACCTCACTCTATCATTTTTATATAAGGAAGCTACACGAAGCGTTCAAACACTACAGTAATCCTGGTAAATTGCTACAGGAAGTCCCCAAGGGTGAAATAACACTTCCAAGGGTCAATTTTATCTCCAATTATCCTTATCCTAGGCCATGTTGTGAAAACTAAGTGGCCCTCTCATTCATCTATCCATAATTTACATGTTGGTGCACCCTAACTTCTACAAGTCATAGGAGTCATTTTGTGAATTGAAATATTTTTAATGGCTATATATTAGAGGGAATATACATAATTGTCATCAACTAGATATTTCAACCCTCTATTCCAATTGAAATACACAAGAGCTATCATGGGAAGCAACCCTCCTACATGTTGAAAATAGAGATAAAGGTGGGAGGGGGATTCAATAGAAGGAGCCTACAGATTCATCTTCACCCTCCTATATTGGACATTTTAAGAAGGGATCAGTGGTTAGGTTTCTTTGATATACTCAACGAATATGATGATGACATTACATATGAATTTTCCATGGCCCTAAACTCTTAGACAAAATTTAGTGCCACCACTATGGTAAGGGGATTAACCATTAACATCAATCCTGATATAATTAACATGGTGAAAAACCTTCCCCTATGGATTAAATGGAGGAGAGAAGAAAAGAGAGAGAATGTCATTTCCAAAAAAACTTCTTCACTGCTCATGAGAAACCTATTGAAGATAAATATGGATTTAGAAGGGAAAACCTACCCTATCCCTAAGATGATGTCGCCTACCATATCATCAAGTTAATCTCCTGTGAAGGAATAATGAGTGTAGTTTATGGCTATCATTTCATATTTCTCCATGAAGTAAGGTTTCAAGCATAATTTCCTCAAGCCCAAAGACTCAATGTACCTTATTTCCTCTTACAGTTCATCAATGACATGAGCCAAAAGGTGAGAGAGGGAAAACACCAACACTTAGGCCACCATGGCCTCATCAAAATGATAGTGGAAGATCACTTGAATAAACTAACTATCCATTTCCTCTCGTCCAAATTCTAGGATATGCACAAATAAGCCTTTGTTGACACTCAAAACCTCACACTAGGTGAAATCCTAGCCTCTAGTGCTAGAGTAAGAGAACGGAAATAAGATGAAGAAGATATAGAAATAGAAGAGGAATAAGAGGCAGAGGCAGGGAAAACAACAAAAGTTTAAGAAAAAGAGGAAGAACTAGAAAAAGTGATGCGGGAGCATCTAGACTTAGCCAACAATGTGATGGTTTGTTGACATGTTGTGGCTAAATGAGTTGAATTTCATTGACCTGGGTGGTCAAATGTCAGTTTTGGTAGAGAGGGTTGGATCTCTCGAAAATGATCTTTACTTCATTATTGTAATAATTAGAAATTTGTCTTATTTTAGACTAAGGGATACGTTTTTAGAATAGGTGTGTAATAGAGCTTAAAAATAGAGATTTGATTGTTAGATTGATTAAAATAGAGATCGAGTTGTCAGTAAAGTTAGAATAGGATTTGACTCATAAAAGAGAAGAAAATGTAATGGAAAGGGATTAGCTGAGATGATTGAGAATTGAGTGAGAGGCAAGAGTTGAGTGATAAATAGCGTTTTGATATTGAGATATAGGTCAAATAAATTACTGTAATTGAGCTGAGAAGGCCAAGACTCTGTAACTACTATTATATTGAAGAAATTGATTCAGTGTGCAACTATGTGTTAATCTTGGTGAAGACTCTTGTTTACCTCTGTGTATCTACATTCTGAAACTTAATTGGGTATTTTCTCCATTCTCACACATTAATTGTAAATCTGAGTGTTTATGTGTTAATCATGGTCATTCAGTATTAATGGCATAAGAAGAATGGAGGATCTAGATTGTCAGATCGAGAGATCTATTAGATCGATGGTGATCAACAACTGCGGTGTTAGGAGAGTACAAATTTCCTTGATCATGGGTGAAGTCCCACACTTGCTCCTAGTTCTCGATCTCATATTCAAACTCTTATATCAAAGTAAATTGTGGGAGTTAAGTCCGTTTTCAAACGTGTCCTAGTCGAAGTCCCAAAAGTCGTATATTTGATGGCCTCTAATATCCAATGCATATCGAGTCATAAAGTGATCGAACTTTAACTTCAAAATTGGATCCAAAAATTTATAGATCAAGGATTTATATTCCCTATCGGCTCTATAAGGGTAGTTAAACATTGCGCAAGTAGCTTGTCGGATATCACTATTAACCATTGGATCAAGTGCACTATGATCAATGGTGGAGGATCAGTGGATTGTTTTGTTGATCAGGGTGAGTGATGACCATTAGATCTATAGAGAGGAGATTAATAGCGTAGAGTGAAGTGCTTGTTTAAAAAGAGAAAGTCAATGTGTTTAAGGGAAATGTGGGACCCCTAGGATAAAGTAAGCCACGTATAAAATCTGCTTGAACGCATCTGTTTGGTTATAAAGTAACCAATAATATATTTTTAAGACTACCACCTTATTTTGATCAACCTCCTATGTCATTTTTGTTATCAGAGCACAAATATTGAGTTGACTACAGTAAACATGCCACCGAGGAGGGGAGCTGGCATAGGTCGAGGAAGACTTGAAGAAAATACAGTTTTGCTGGAGGAGATCTCGAGTCTGCATACAAGGATGGACATAATGGAGATTGCTTAGAGGAGAACACCTGGTGAAGGAGTTGCTAATGCTGCAGAAGAATCTTCTGAGGAAGAAGAAGAGTTGGAAAATGAAAGTACCAAAATTATCAAGATGTTGGCTAAAGTAGGTGAAAAACCAAAGGTGGAAATTCCTGTGTATGAACGGAGTTTCAATACAGAATAGCTAATGGATTGGATTAGTTCATTGGACAAATATTTTTACTATGAGGAGGTTGATGACAAAAGAAGGTGAAATTTGCAGTTACCAGATTGGTGGGTCATGCAGCTATTTGGTGGGATGAACTACAAACATCCAGAACAAGAAAAGGAAAGTCCAAGATCAAGAAATGAGACAAAATGGTGAGTAAAATGAAAGCTAAATTTATGCCAAAAGATTACGAGTTAAATCTTTTTAAATAGTTACAAAATTTAAGGCAAAAAACAATGTCTGTTGAAGGATATAAATATGAGTTTTATAGATTGAGTATTAGAGCAGGACTTGCAGAGGATGACGTGGAGAAGGTAGCTAGATATATCAATGACTTAAGATATGACACACAGGATGAGATAAGCTTGTTGAGTCTGGAGACCATTCAAGATGCCTATCAAGGAGGAATGAAGGTAGAAGAGAAGATGTTGAGAAAACAAAATGAGAGGAACAGAGAGAAAAGTTCAGTAACAGGTAGAGGAACTCCCAGACCAAGGGTTCAACAACATCATAATGAAGCATGAAGTTCAAGTAGGAGACCACCATAGAGGGGAGATTTTAGTAGAGGAAGATTTGCACCCATTGGAAGAGGTCGAGGAAGAGATATTCGTTGTTACACATGTGGAGAATGGGGACATGGAGCATGGAATTTTACTCATAATATAACAACAAGTCAGAGGAATGTGAATCTGGCCAAGGCAAATCTAGAAACACCTCAAATGATAGAAAAGGAAGAATCCCATGAAGTAGGAGAATCCCTGTTATTGGAAAAGGAATTGCTTAAGGCAGAGAAAGATACTGGAGAACCAACTCAGAGGAAGAGTTTATTGAGAACTACATGCAAATCCAAAGGTAATTGTTGTAAAGTGATAATTGATAGTCGAAGTAATGATAAACTTTTTTCTACAGAGATGATGGACAAGCTGGGATTAGTGAAGAAAGTACACCCTACTCCTTACAAAGTGTCATGGTTGCATAAAGGACATCAGATTGTTGTGACATAATAATGCAAGGTAGAGATACAGATTGGTACTTATGAATATTTGATATCGTGTAATGTAATGCCAATGGATGTATGCCATGTATTACTGGGAAGACCTTCGCAGTTTGATCAGAAAGCTATTCATGATGAGAGGAAAAATACTTATACTCTGGAGAAGGATGGAAATAAACATATACTACTGGAATTGAAGGATGAAGCTGACAAAGGAGCACCTGGAAATAGTGTAAGCTAATCAATGGAAAGGAGATGTTGCAAGAGGTTGGAAAATGTGAAGAAATGCATTTTGATGTCATAGGGAGACCTAAGGTAATTTTGACTTCCACAAAATTAGATGATTTACCTGAAGAAATCACAACTCTATTGAATGATTTTGCTGATATTATTGTGGATGAGTTTTCAAATGCATTGCCACCAATTAGGAGTATTCATCATCATATTGATCTAGTACCAGGAGCAAGTTTTCCAAACAAAGTAGCATACAGATTGACTCCTCAAGGGAATGAAAAAGTTGGAAGACAAGTGCAAGAACTGATGGATAAGGGAATAATCAAAGAGAGTCTTAGTCCATGTGTTGTACCAAAAGTACTCAGTCCAAAGAAAGGAGGTGAATGGCGTATGTGTACAAATTCAAGAGCCATAAATAAGATCACTATCAGGTATAGGTTTCCTTTACCACACATGGATGATTTGATGGATTGTTTGAGTGGGTCAAATTATTTTACTAAAATAGATTTGAAGAGTGGATATCATCAAATAAGAAGTAGAGAAGGATATGAATGGAAGAGTGCACTTAAAACAAACAATGGTTTGTATGAGTGGCTAGTGATGCCTTTTGGACACACTAATGCACCTAGCACATTCATGAGATTGATGAACGAAGTCCTAAATGAATATGTAGGCAAGCTTATTATTATTTATCTTGATGATATTCTAGTTTTTAGTAGAAGTAAAGAAGAACATCTAGAGAAACTTAAATGGGTTTTAAGAACTCTGCAAAAAGAGAAACTACCGATAAATCTGAAGAAATGTAGTTTCATGAAAGAAGAACTAATTTAATTGGGATTTGTAGTTTCTAAAGAAGGGCTGAAAATTGAGCTAGAGAAAGTATAGGCAATTTAGAACTGGCCTATTCCAAGGAATATATTTGAGGTGAGAAGTTTTCATGGTCTTGCAAGTTTTTATAAGAAATTCATCAAAGCTTTTAGTTAGATTTGTGTACC
The DNA here is from genome assembly GCA_000404065.3 of Pinus taeda. Taxonomy (NCBI): domain Eukaryota; kingdom Viridiplantae; phylum Streptophyta; class Pinopsida; order Pinales; family Pinaceae; genus Pinus; species Pinus taeda. Next base: position 379,741 of record APFE030533992.1, on the reverse strand, counting down.
AATTTTTGAAACAATCAAGGATACTAATTAGCCATTCAAGTGGACAGAAGCAATAGATAGGAATTTTAAGTTACTGAAGAGGAAAATCACAGAGAAACCAATTTCAACTTTACCAGATTTTGAAAATGTATTTCAAGTTGAAATAGATGCTAGTGGAGTTGCAATTGGATCATTTTTCAGTCAGGAACATAGACCAATAACATACATCAGTGAGAAATTAAATGAAGCTAATAAGAAGTATTCTTCTTATGATAAATAATTTTGTGCTATTGTACAAGCCTTAAAAAATGGAGACATTATTTGCTACCAAGGAGTTTATATTATATTCTAATAATCATGCATTATAGTTCATAAACAACCAACTAAAATTGAACCAGAAACATGCCAAGTGGGTAGAGTTTTTGCAGAGCTTTAATTTTGTGATAAAACACACAAGTGGTAAGTTGAACAAAGTTGTTTATGCTTTAAGCAGGGTAAATTTCATTGTGAAAGAATTAAAAGTTGGTGTTGTAGGATTTGAAGAAATGTTTGAAATGTATAAAGATGATGCAGATTTCAAAGATATTTATGCAACAATACAAAATCCAATAGTTCATAACAGAAGTCAGTGGTTAGATTATCTCATCCGAGGAGATTTATTGTTTAAAGGCAACAGGTTGTGAATTACCAAATGTTAAATGAGGGAAAACATAATATATGAGAAACATAGTGGAGGATTATTCGGTCACTTTGGACAAGACAAAACATTTTCTTAGGTAAATACTTTTTACGATTGGCCAAAGATGCAGACTGATGTTAAGAGATTTGTTGAGAAGTGCAGGATATGTCAACATGCTAAAGGGAGAAGCAACAATAGAAGATTGTACTAGCCACTTCCAATTCCATACCAACCATGGGATGCAATTAACATGGATTTTGTTTTGGGGTTACCAAAAACTCAAAGGGAGAATGATTCCATTTATGTTGTGGTAGATAGGTTTTCAAATATGGCACATTTCATTTCATGTAAGAAGACTAGTGATACAACACATATTGCTAATCTATTTTTTCAGAAATTGTGAGATTACATGGATTTCCTGGATTTCCTGTAAGTATTGTGCCTGATAGAGATACAAAGTTTGTAGGGAATTTCTGGAGAAATATTTGGAAGAAACTAGGTGCTAACCTTAGTTTTAGTTTAGCATACCATCCTCAAATAGATGGACAAACCGAAGTGGTAAACAAAATCTTGTGAAACGTTTTAAGAAGTTTAGTGTATCAAAATCCTAAGCTATGGGATATAACACTAGCTCAGGGTGAGTTTACTTATAATGACACTACAAACCGAAGTAGTAGAATGAGTCCATTTCAGATTTTTTTTGAGATGAATCCAAGGGGTGTTTTTGAACTCAAAAATTTGGGTAAACGGGAGACAAGAAGTCCAAAAGCTGAAGAGTTTGCAGAGCAGATGCAGAGACTACAAGAAGATGTCAAAGGAAAATTGTAGGAAAGCAATGTAAAATACAAACAAAGAGTATATATGATAAGGAGAGAGAAAGAATTCCAAGTGGGAGATTTAGTGATGGTGTATTTGAGAAAAGAATGATTTCCTACTAAGACTTACAATAAACTAAAAATGAAAAAGATAGGACCATGTAGAATTGAAAGAAAATTTTCAACTAATGCTTCTGAAATTGAATTTCCAGAAGGCATTGGAATATCACCTATCTTCAGTCTTGCAGATTTGTATCCATACAAGGAGACAGAGAAATAGCTATAGGAGGAAACTAAAGAAGATGAAGTTCAAACTTTGAACTAGGAAGAAAAAATGCCAGAGATAGCTAAGAAAGAGGTGGAAGTTGTTTTGGAGGAAATTGTATCCAAAAAAACCAGAGGACAGGTTTATTTTCAATATCTAGTCAAATGGGAAGGAAAACCAGTGGAGGATGCTAGTTGGTTGACAATAACAGAGTTTCAGAAGTATGGAGTAAACCTTGAAATTCAAAGGGATGATTCTTTTCTTCCCCGGGAGTCTGATGCAGGAGCATATGGACTTAGCTAGCAATGTGATGATTTTTTCACATGTTGTGGCTAAATGAGTTCAATTTCACTAACGTGATTGGTCAAAAATTAGTTTTGGTAGAGAGGGCTGGATCTCTCGAAAATAATCCTTACTTCATTATTGTAATAATTAGAAAATTGTCTTATTTTAGACTAAGGGATAAGTTGCTAACATAGATGTATAATAGAGCTTAAAAATAGAGATTCGATTGTTAGATTGATTAAAATAGAGATCAAGTTGTTAGTACAGTTAGAATAGGATTTGACTCATAAAAGAGAAGAAAATGTAATGGAAAGGGATTAGCTAAGATGATTGATAATTGAGTGAGAGGCAAGGGGTGAGTGATATATTGGGTTTTGAGATTGACACAGACGTAAGATAAATTTCTATAATTGAGCCGAGAGGGCCAAGATTCTGTAACTACTATTATATTGAATAAATTGATTCAATGTGCAAATGTGTGTTAATCCTGGTGAAGATTCTTGTTTACCTATGTGTATTTGCATTCTGAAACTTAATCGGGTATTTTCCCTATTTTCACACTTTAATTGTAAATCTCAGTTATGTGTTAATCATGGTCATTTAGTATTAATGGTAGAGGAATAGATTTGGATCATCAGATTGACAGATATATTAGATTGATCGTGATCAACAACTACGGTGTTAGGAGAGTACGGATTTTCTTGATCGTGGCTGAAGTCTCGCACTCACTCCTAGCCATCGTTTCATATTCGACCTCCTAGATCACAATCAACTACGAGAGTTAAGGCATTTTTAAACCATGTGCTAGTTGAAGTCATGCAAGCTGTGGATTTGGTGGCCTCTTATATCCGATGGCTATCGAGTCATAAGGTGATCAAACTTTAACCTCAAAATCAGACCCGAACATTTATAGATCAAGGATATATATTCCTTATCGGCTTCGTAAGGGTGGTTAAACATGATGCAAGTAGCTCGTCTGATATCACTACGAATAATTCGATCAAGTGCACTTTGATCAGTGGTGGAGGATCACCAGATTGTTTTGTTGATCAGGGTGAGTGATGACCATTAGATCTGGAGAGAGCAGATCAATGGTGTAGAATGAAGTATCTGTTTAAAAAGGGAAAGTCAAATTGTTTAGGGGAAAAATGGGACCATTAGGATAACGTAAGCTACAAATAGAATCCCCTTGAATGCATCTGATTGGTTATAAAGTAACCAATAGTATATTTTTAAGACTACCACCTTATTTTGATCAAACTCCTACGTCAAAAAGAAGAAGAAGTAGAGAAAGAGCAAGATGAAGAAGAAAAGGAGGAACAACATGAAGAACCAAGCCCTGAGAAAAACACTACATCTAGGAAAGAAAAGTTACCCCCAGAGAAAACAAGTTTGTTTGCAGGGTTCCACTGAAAAAGAGGTAGCTGCCATCTTAACTACCTTGAGCACACAAATCAAACCTAAAATGGAAATTAAAATGAAAAATCCCCTCTACTTCAAAATGAGGGAAAGCACAAGGATTAAACATGGGAGTCCTCAAACTCCCACAAAGACCACTATTACAATTGAGGAATCCCAAAGTAAAAAATAGGAGCTAGGACCCATTGAAAGGAAATTTGAGGAGGCCACCTCTTTTACAACAATATCAAAGGATCTCGTAGCATATGTAAGGAGGCCTACCACTAGATCAACCTCTTCTAAACAACATAAGTCACCTACCACACTCCAACAAAAAGGAAAAGGGAAGCTACATGAAAAATAGAGTATACTACAGGAATGACAAAGCATGCTACAGGAAGAACAAAAAAAGCTATAGGAAGAGAAAAAGGAGTAACATGAACAAAAAAAGGCAACACAACAGAAACAAGAGGGAGAAAATTCCCCAAGAACATTTGGAAATGATTTCCTAGAGCTACAAGAGCCTAGTCCACAACCTAGTTTGAGCTCCTACTATAAGTTCATTAAAGGAGGAAAAGTGATCCCACAAAAATTTGAGTCCCACTTTTCTTTGAACTTGAAAAAGAAAGAGGAAGGACCCACAGATGGATCTAGATTGCTAAATCCAATAAGGTCGAAGACTTGGGCCTCATGGAAGAGAAGGTCCTCGAAATGGGCAAGGAGTTAAGTGAGTCAAGGGAAAAATGAGTCTGCAATGAGAGAAACACTGCAGGAAGAAAGTCGAAGGATGATTATCAACCATATTAATTAATTTAATTTAACAACATAGGTTTAAGTTAATAAGTTAATTATATGTATTAACAACCAAATACATATATGAATACAAATGAATTGAATTAAATTAATGTACACACATACTTGTAAATATAAAATTGATTGATATAGTTAAACTTAATTTCCAATATTTTAAAAATTGTAACACCAATCAGAAGAAGGTAAACTTATAGCCTATAATATGTATTAATTATAATATATATACATATAATAACCTATAATATGTATTAATTATAATATATATGCATATAAAATGATAATGGTAATAATAACTATGCATGAAAATTATAATGATAATAATAATTCTAAATAAATTAGATAGAAAATACCGAAAACCTAAAAAATGTACATACATAGGTTGCAACTTTAATGAATATACATCCTAGGATAATAATGATAATCACTATGGTATGGTATAGTATGAACCATGATATAATGAATATGGTTGTTAAATGATAATGATAACAAGTGGCATTGCACTGTTGACGTCATTCGAACATATCATTTTCACATTATACGTCTAATCATATTTATATTTCCTACACATGTGATAGGTGAACTCCCACACAATCCAATTTTATTTTTTTCGCATTCTCGTATAATTTTCACAAATTATATTAGAATGTGAAAAAATTAAAATTTTAAAAAATAATTTATTTATTTTTTTCAATGTACACTTTATATATTTTGGCTTAATTTTTTATCTATACATGATTATTGTTGAGTACCCTCTAACCATACAGGGATAATAACTAATTTACAAGTACATATAATAATTAAAAAAATACAAAACAATATTTTTAATTATTGAAATTTACCCACTTTATTATTGAGAATTTTAATTTATAAATAGGCTTTGTATACCACATGGCCAAAAGAATATATTCCAATTCATATGACATTTATTTGAATATGATATTTTTTTTGTTAATCAATTTTAATTAAAATGGAGAAAATTGGAGGTAAATCACATCCTTTGATTTTTTATACTATTATGAATATTCTAGAACAGCTAGGGAAGATTAAATCTCCACTATCCACGAAGAACTATTGATAATTAAATTAAAACTTTGAAAGTCCTAATCCAAAATAAACGCCTATTAAAATTAAAAGCGGTGTCACTAGCATAACCATATAAACTAAATGGAAATATCAATCATTAATAAGAATCAAAATATTTACTTCATGATACATCTTAGTCACTAAAATTAAAAAAATCATAAAAAACTAATTTAGTTACACTTTATTTTAAAATTTATTATTATTTTAAAAGGAGTTAATATATATTAAAAAAAAACACACATATACATATAAATATTCGTACACACACATATAATTTAAACATATATAGAAACATGGAACAAGATTTTTAACTCTCCATATTTACCCCACTTTATCATGCAAATTCTTCATCTATAAATAGAACTTGTTACAATATCGTGGGCCTATCATGGCTTATCAATACCATATGACTAAAAATCTAAAACTCAATTCATGTGACATTTTTTTTAATTAATGAATCTAGTAAAAATTGCAAAAAAAACCATAGCTACTTTGGAGATAAATCTCAAAAGAGTAGAAAGACAATTGGTTTTAAGATAAATCTCAACCCTTGATTTGTGAATGCTATTAATACTATTTTATATTAAATCCCCACCATCCATCTAATAATTATTAATAATTAAATTAAAATTATAAAAAAATCATTCCAAAATAGACATGTTGTATAATTAAAATAATAAACTAAATTAGTATCTTATCTAAGTCTCTTGAATATATTATAATTAAAATTTTATGATTTAAAATTGAGATTTTCACTCTTTTTTTTAAAATTGATATAAAAAAAATTATTTAATTTGTGAGACTCTACTGGCCATGTTATTTTATATGGATGTGAAGTTTGGGGTTGAAGTAATTTAGAGAATCATGGAGGAAGATTGAGCTGATCCAAAAACAATTTATAACCTACAACCTCAATATTGGAAATATTGCCTAACATATCCTGTTGATTGGCACCAGCCTTTCCCCCATTGAAAGGATGGTTATGGTTAGGTATCTCAAGTATAATTATAAACTATATAACATGGAAGCCAAGGGGTATCCTAAGATTTCTTTAACTCAAGAAACAACCCCACCTCCACACCTCCATCTCAAGCATAAGGATGCCTAGTATTGGCTAGACCACTCCAGGCTAAAGGAGGCCATCAACTTGAATAATAAGGATAATATTAAAAATATTATTACTTTGAAATTTAAGGATAAGTTGTGAGAGGATGTGGAGATAAAGAGAGAAAGGAAGCTAAGATATTATAAGCAGGTGATCAATCCAATCTCGAAAACTAGAATTATCTTTCTATCTTAACCAGTGCTAAGAAGAAAATGAACATGGTCAAGATTAAAACTAATTCTCATGAGTTTCACATATCCGTGCATTGGTCTACTATTTAAACACTGCGAGACAAAAGAATTTGTCACATTTGTGGTACTAAGAGGGTTGAAGATTAAAAATGCTTTCTCTTGGATAGTCCGACTCTTACTCACATTCGTTCTAATTTCCAAAATATTTCTGAAACTACCAACGTCTTTTACTTGCTAAGTTAACAAAACTACAGTGATCTAGGAATGTTCTTCTTCCTTCTTTTCAATCATAAAAATAAAATGTTAAAAAATATCAAATAATATTAATAGTTATCTTCTTATTACACTTTTTCTTCTTCTAAAATAGATTTTATGATTAATTTTCCATAACTATAACTCTTTTATTTCTTTCCATGAAGAATTTTCACGATGTTCTTTGTTAATTTTTTACTAATTTATATTTAGACATTTATGATGATATTCCGTGTTTGAATTCTTTTGATTTTTTTTTTTTATTCTTTCTGGTTTTGTTGTAATAGTATTTCTTTAAATTATTTTTAAACACAAAAATATTTAATATTTCACTAGCTTTTAGACGTTATATACTTGAAAAAAAATTTGATATTTTATTTTTAACTTATTATTGGGTTTTAACCATTGGATTTCAACTATTGGATTTTTCTTTCCTTTGTATTTATTTGCATGCCTTAT
>APFE030533992.1:313525-363923 GCA_000404065.3 Pinus taeda | reverse complement strand
TAACATCTAACTGTTCTAACTCAAGATTAAGCAATGCAGTTAGTGCTAACACAGTACGAATAGAAACAAGTTTTACAACTGGAGAAAAAATCTCATGAAAGTCTATCCCTTCAACCTGAGAATACCCTTTTGCTACCAGTCTTGCCAGCCACACGCACAGCTCTTCTCGGCTTATCACACAGACAGGACACACAGCCACGCTCCAGCTCTTCTTTAAACGCACACACAGTGCAAACGCCTTCACGCACAGGACATCACCTTCTACACGGATTTTTAACGCAGCAGCATAGTCTTTCCTTCAACGCAGGCCCGCATAGCCTCATTGGGCTTTGATACCATTTGTAGAAAACAGAGAAAGATGAAAGAAATAAAAAGAACCCTTGCCAAGATACGCCAAGATATGAAAAACTGAATTTTGGATTGAATGGATGATTCTCCGCGCTGATTGATTCATGTGTTATTACATTATTTTATATCATGCCTATCTATCGTTACATAACCGAATATATAGAACCGCCTAACTACAATACAGTTAAATAAAACCTAACTAATTTGTTGTCAAAACTAACATCCCTAACATGAAACCCATTCCCCATTACAAATATCACTTCCCCCTTTATTAATTTCTCTTTTCCCCTTGAAGACCCACAAAAGCCCCCTTATCCTAAGTTTTTATGGCCTCGCTTTATCTAATTAAATTCCTCGTTTCATATTTCCCTGATACCTTTTTTAACCCACCAACCCTTGCTGGAGTTAAAAAATGCCTGCCACATAACCCATGGTCCCGCCTTAATACCTATTGCTTATATTAAATCTCAACATTATTTACTAATTAATTACAATTATTTGTAATTAAATCTCGGCCACTACCAAATCACTGTCCTCATTTCATCTATGCAACTCAATTCTGCGATAGCCCTCCTATATCCTACGCCTAGATTCGACAATTTACATCATGTGGGTTCATGAATTTATATCATGCAGGATCATCATTTGATCGATAACAACCCAAGAGCATGCGAGATTCATAGTTCTTCTTGGGCGTTGTTCTGCTACATCGTAGCACTAGGCTAGATCGTGTGCTCGTGAAAAATATCATCCACCCTCCAAAAGCGGTGCGATGGCCTAGAAAACCTCCTTGCCTAATCCAAAAAATGCCTATTGTTCATTGATTTTTTTTTTGCCAAAATGTGACCATTACCCATTAGAAGGTCGAAAAATCCCCAATTCGCTCTTTTCTTGCATTTTCACTATAAACTGCTACTAAGCTATTTTTGACACCTTGAAATATCTGCAACCAATTTTGACCACCCTCTGCCACCTGAAGGCACTCTGGATACCAAATTGAAGCAACCAGTTGACAGTTGAAGCCACAATACCCTCTACATTCTCCACTGAACCCAGTCTGCACGTCAAACCATTGATTTCTAGGTATTCTTGGGAAAAACTAGAACGACACTTTAATTTGAAGATGCATAGATTAATTGAATGGTTAATTAATTGAAATTGATAAAGAAACTTGTCTAAATTGAAGAGAAACTTACTTCTATACCTCAAACCCTTCTTTTATAGACTACAACTACCCTCCCACTCTACTAGTGCTTATAAACGTCACTCCTAAAACCACTACAATCCTAATTCGTATCTATAAACCCAATCATGGCATCCCAAACCTCTCTGGATGTGAGACCTCTGCAAACCCCTCACCTGGACATTGACCACCTTGCATTAACAGATAAATATTTCCAAATAAAGGATACTACTTCCCCTACTTTCCTTCTAAAGTTCAATTGTTGGAGTAAGGACAAATTCTAGAACTAGAATGATGGAATTCACCTTTGGGAGCCTAATTTACCCAAGTATTTATTTCCAGAAGTACACCCATTCCCAGAAATCATCCATTTCTATCATGCTTGCTACATTCCCAACCAAAGGGCCATTTCCACCCTAACCAGCAAGTGTTATTTACCATCACTACAAAATCCATTAACCAAATGTTGTAGGTCCAACCAAGCCCTAATGAGACCCCACTATCTATTGGAAACTTGTTGGACCTCTATACCAAGCTAGACATTCCCAGAATAGCCCAAATTTTCCAAATTTTCATCATAGAGGAATGTCATACTCCCACGGATAGTCCCCCTTATGCTGCCACTATCTTTTCAAAGAGAGGGAGATAGATTATTTCCATGCTCTCTTGAATTTTAGGATATACCATAATTGACCATGTGGATGAGGTTGTCATGGCTTTCCTTTCCATCTTTGGCCCAAGAAAGCTTGTTGTGTAATTTACAATTATGCTCAGTTCATAGCAGATAGGATGCATGAATAATTCACGAGACTACCAACTGAAAGAGTTTTCAAGTATTCTTTAGTTTTATTTCATATTTCCTGTAGTACCAATCAGATAAATTCCTTGTTCGCATCTAGAAATTGGACACCGGAGGCAATCCAAGATCAATCATATATTGGACACCCTTGATCTAAAAGTACTCCATTGTATTCACTTACAAGGACTTCATTGATTCATTTTTCCATCCAGTTATGAATATGCTAACTAGTAGCCCTCAGCCTAGAATTAGTTAAGAGATCTAAAGGGTGTTACAGCTGATAAAGAGCAGTAAGGTCGGAGACTGGTATCTGTACCAGAACCACACAAAAATAAGAATTTATGGATGCCAACTTGTCCCATACAAGCTACCTAGATACCTCCCCATGAGGATATTTGCACCAGACTAATTTAGATAGATTATCAATTCTAATGAAGTCAACTTCCTAGCAGCTAGGAAGAAAACCCAATTCAAAATGAAAAATCAACTGGGCCCCTTCATTTGTAATACGAGAGAAGCTCGACCAAAGGCAGATAAGATTTTGTAGCAAATGAAGTTCAAAATCATTTTTATCTGGCAGTATGACCCTCGTAAAGTCATAGATAAGCTAAGGATTAAGGTCAAATTAGGACCTTTGATCCATCATCCTAGACTAGACATTAAGAGGTTTGCCATCTAATCAGAACGGTTGCAAAACACTCTAATAGACATGGATAGTACTGTAGTGAATGTAGAGAATACATTGATTGATGTAGAAAAATAGATTGATGAAAGTTCCTTCCTAAAGCTTCCAGAACTAGGAGAACAAATGAATATTCATCCTATTTTACAAACTCTAGCAAATTAAGACAGGAACCCAAAGAGAAATAGGGAAGAAAGTTTCATTTTAGCTATGGAAACCACAGATGAATAGTTTGAGATTAGTTATAGGAAGAGGCCCAACCTTAATCCTATAACTAAATAGGAAGATACCATTGACTCAGTGGAAATTACTGACACTGATACAATGGTGGAAAGAAGCAAAGTCACAACAACTTCACGAGAAACACATCAGCCCTTGACATCTAACACTCAAATTATTGAGATACAGATCAACGTTGACGTTTCTACATTTACTAGGCCAACAAATAAATAAAAATATATCAAGGACAGATATAAAGAAATTAAGTTGAGGAATGAAAATTTGAAGGACGAAACCTATGCTGAGTACTTTAAGCAGACACCTGCAAATCAACATAGGATGATGTTAGCCTTCCACATCAAAACAGGAAAAATAAAGATGTGATTCATGCATCCTATAGTCAAGCAACCAGAAACATCAACTGACTTGAGGAAAACAAAATTTAAGGTTTTCGCCAGGGATGTTCATCCCACTGACCAAATTTAGTTCCACAAGCAGGAAGGTGAGATGATTTATTCCACCTTGACAGGTAAAGCCATGGCTACACATAAGATGAAAATTTCATTAGATAATATTAGAACACATTACAAATTGGAAAAGGCCTCCTCATAGGCCAAGGACAACAATATAAAGTCGCTCGAGGAATTGGTAATTGAGTTGGGACATGATCCCAATGATATCAATGCTATTGTGAAGTTAATAAATAAAAAGAACGAGGATATTCCTACTCTCAAAAAACAACTCAAATTGCCTCATTTAGAGAACACACAGATGAAATTGGTCCTTGAGAGGCAAACTCACCAGGAGGAGATGATGAACCTTGTTCTCCAACTTAATGATCAACTGAAGGAAATGGATAAGGAGTTAGACAACTTGATACAGTTAAAACAAGCTAGTATTGAGACTGCCCCTACCACTGTTATCCCAATAGTTACTACTGCAGTACCATCCACCTCGGCAGCATCATTAGCTACTACAGCTCCATTGGCTACAACACTACCAGCTACCACAACATCTACATCAACAATAGGTTCGACAACAACAATAGCCTAGCCAGGTGATGAGGCAAGTAAGTTGGTCAAAGCGAAGACATATCCATTCCGACCATAGAAATGAACAAGCTCAAGGAAAAACATAACTATTTTGGGGAATGATGATTAGCTTGCCTAGATTATGGACAAAGAAGAAGTATAGAAGGCAACCAGAATGAATGAATGGATAAAGGGCTTAGAAAAAGAGCTGACATTAAAGGAACCACTTGGCAAAGCCAAGGAATAGTTATGGGCCAATATCATTGACTCTGTCAATGATATTTGGCCATCCATTCAGGCGATTTTTGAAGAAAGTGACCTTATAAATGAGGCTACAGAAGCCGTACAGAGAGTTAAAACAGAACTGAGAGACATGCCAGAGGAAGCCACTAGGATAATTCACTTCGTCAAATCCAAAAACAAATATGAATTACAGGAGTTGGAGATACTAGACGGAATAGGCACAATACTGGAAGTAAAAAAGCACCTCACTGAGAATAATTTGATGATGAACCTGGAAGATAAGTGCCAAACCATGCAAATGGCTATAGACAGATTCACGGTTAAGTTTGATGTTTTAAGGAAGAAAGTTCTGCCAAATCCCTTAGTGATAAATGACAAATTGATGCCACAGGAAGACTACAACAGAAGAATTAGAGAAGTGGCAAGGGATCAAGTGAATACTTCCTCTATGAAGAGGATGCCTATTGGAAAGGTCTTATATTAGACCTTTGAGAACTTGTTTTACCTCTAGAGTGAAGTAAAACACCTTCTTGTAAATAAATCCACTTTTTCCAAATACACTGAAGTAGATGAAATCTACAGGAAGATGGTAAAAATCCAATTAACAGATGTAGACACATGGGAGAAATTGAGTGACTTACTATAAAGATACACAATCAAAATGTAAAAATGTATAGTAGGGAAAAAACAACACAGTGAAAGGATAATGATAGACCATCCAAGTAAAAGGGTATCAGTTGAAAGTGTATCAGTTGAGAGGTTAAAGTACAAAGAAGACCCAACATGAAGACCAACAAGAAGGAAAAGAATAAAAGGCAAAAAATTAGAGCATAAAGACAACACAACCTAATAAACATGGATGACATACAACAGTTGGACATCTGTCTCTATCTTCTTGCATGAACATATTTTTTTCTCCTAGAATAATTTGCAAGGCAGTTTGGGATATTTTGTAAACTATTTCTGTATAAATACTTCATAAATCCAAGTATTGAGTGTGGATTGCTATACATCTGTAGAATTGTATTGATCAGAAACCTGAGGGTTAACCAATTTTTCAAGTCAGTAGATTGGACAAAGTAATAAAGGGATTGCCTTACAGTATTCATGTGTTGAGCTATTACAGTGAAGTATTTTCTTTGTCAAATTGGTCATTTTTTTATGTATATCACAAAGTTAAATGTTATCTAAAGTGAATGAACTAACTGGAAATTGATTTCAGAATTTGTTTAAGTGCACTTTGTCTTGAACAATTAATCATTTTTATGTTTTCTTCTCATATCCGGATGTGAGAATCCTTAATTTCTCTCGCATCCTAGTTGACCTCTTTCAATTCAATCAAAATCCGGTCTAAGGAACCCTTAATTGCTCCTTGAATCCAATTTAAAACCACTCCACCATCCATCCTTGAGATTTGAAGTAACTCAGCTATCTTTCCCTGTGGACACTATATTTAGAACTTTATCCAATCCGGTTTGCTTGACATTTCACACCATAGTCCAATGGTAAAAGACACCCCTCTATCCATCTAGGTAAGTGATTCCACCACCAAATCCAAATTAAAACACAAGTACAATCATAAGTAGCCTAAATCAATTAAAATAAAAAAGTCAAATCGTAAAGAGAGATCCATCTCTAAGCATTAGGAAGGCTACATCCTAATCTCCAATGCAGGTTTGTGGTTACCTCTATCATTTCTTTCTCTATCAACTCAAAAGAAATTTTTGAGTGATAACATATTGGCGACCATACTGGGGACCTCGATCCTCACTGTAATAAAACTTTAAGGAAATATTAATTCTCATCTTCTGCCCCTTAAGGCCATTTTAGAGTTGATGTTAAAAAATTTCAAAAAACAATTAAAAAATTAAAATTTTGGCTCCCAAAAAGACTCACTACACCAGGGGCAAACCTAGATCTGAACCTTTCTACAATAGTTGATGACCTTGAGAGAATTTTAAGAAAATCGAAAAAGGTAGAAACTCAACCAAGTAGTATCCAGTTAGTTAAAGCAAATTCACTCCCTAAGGAATTATCAACTTTAGAGGATATTCCATTTGATTTGTCATTTGAACTCTCATTGTTTAGAACTAAATCAGAAAATACAATTCATGAAACTATGTTAGACCCTAATTTTATTCAATTCGTTGAGTCAAAAAAGGTGCCTATACATCCAGATTTAGATAAACTTGTGTTGGATACTCTTGACAAGCTAGAAGATTTAACCTCTACATTGATAAGTCATATAGATGATGCATATCTTCAACAATCAGTTGAATTAGTTGCCCTCACTGTTGTTGCCTCTTAAATTTTTGCATAATCTTAAAATATTGTAAACACACCTTCATTTACTACCACCTCACATATAATATTCACCACATTTAATTCACCTAAACTAGTTATTCATCAACTTCCTACCCAACCAAACACCTCAACCTCATCTAGTTCATCTCCATCCATTTCAATCTCTTCCTCAAGCGCCACTACTTTGCCTCCTAGTCAAACTAAAACATCAACCATGGCAAGAAGATATGCACCTTTGGTTTTACTAGCACAACTCCATGCCATGCCCCAAGATTATCAAAGAAAATATTTTTGATTGATGCTACTTGTGATTATACTTCCCAACAACATGTGAACAAAATTACTAACTATTTTGAATTGCATGAGATTGATGAATCTGATGTCCAAATGAGGTTATTTGCCCAAACATTGATAGGAGGTGTTAAGAAATGGTTCAAAGGTTTACCTGCTAATCATATTGCATATTTAGCTGTTTTTCATAGATTATTCATTCATAGATAAGAGACGAAGAAAAATCCTCTGCAAATACTATTTGAATATGATAATATTAGAGGAGCTCCTAATGAGTCAGTCCAGGATTATTGTACTAGGTTCAATAGCATCTATAATGCAATCCCTGCTAATATTAAGCCTCCACCAAACCTACCATTGATCCAATTTCCTGATGGTTTTGACACTGACATGTCATACCATTTAATATAATGAATCCTAAAACATTGGAACAAATGCAAAGTAATGTTGTTAGTGTAGAAGCCAATCTATTAGTTAAAAAATCTAGGATGAGAAATGAAAAGAGAGTATCATTAAAGAGGAATCTTCCACTTCTGATCATAAAATAGATATTTTAGCAAAGAGTGTAGAAAGAATAATGGATAGATTAGAAAACATGAAAAGAAAAACTTAGTGGGAGAATCAATAACCACTGGCAATAAGAAACCCCAACTTTAGTAAGAAACCCCAACTTTGAGGCAATCAATTAGGTCTTGAAGCGCATGTTGCAAAGGATGATCGGAGTCCACAAACAGAGTTGGCACCTGATCCTGTACTCGACATTGTGGGCATACCGGACATTGGTGAGAAATGCAACCGGGTTTACACCTTTTCAACTTTTGTACGGTCTGGAAGCAATCTTACCGGTTCAATGTGAAATCTCATCCCTCAAACTCACAGTCAACCTTCTCCCCGGAACCTCAGAACAAGAGGCTCGTTTCTTGAAACTAATCCAATTGGATGAAACCCTTCGTGATGCAGCTTCGGCTAATGAAGCTCATAAGAAACGAGTCAAAGCACAGTTTGACAAAAATGTCAAACCTTGCGCCTTCTCAGAAGGTTACCTGGTCTTACTTTACGACCAGGAATCCGATAAGTTGGGAGCAGGGAAATTCAAATTGCTATGGATGGGTCCCTATATTGTTAAGCATGTATTAGCAAAAGGATCCTATGAGTTGATGGACTATGATGGGATTCCACTGGCGCAATCGTGCAATGAGTTGTACCTCAGCCGTTACTATGCTTAATTCTGCGTAGTAATCCTCATGCTTCTGTTACATTTTTGTTTTCGCTAAGACCAATTATTTTGGTTAGGTAATCCACTTTTTTCATTCATTGCAGATGTCAGACCTATTGGAATCATTCGTTGGATATGCCAACAAAGTAAGTCGTAGTTCGCAGAACCTGTCTTCTGCGGCATGGGCCATTTTCAATCCCAACGGCGAGTTAGTAAGTTTCAGAGGGGTATGTATTGGTCGGTCAACGAAAAATATCGTTGAATATAGCGCATTGATAGAACTCCTCTCTGATGCCATCGCACATGGCATATGCCGACTTTTCGTCAAGCTAGACTCACAACTCGTCATTCTACAACTCACTGGCATCTATTCCATACGGAATCCAGCTATCTATCACATGTTTCTAGAGTCAGGATTTTGGAAAGACAGTTCGATTTCATTCTATATCAACATATTTCCAGAAGTTTAAACACATTGAAAGACTCATTGGCAAATTATGTGTTATATAGACATTTGCGCCATTTATAAAAAGAAGCATCACATCAATATATGCAGCAGGATGATGTAACTTAACCAAAATAAAGCTCCGAAAATCAAAAATATATACATAACTTTTTGTAGTTTATATATAATGTTCTGTAACCAAGACAAAATCATTCAAATGACCCAAAAATCAAAATTCTAGGGGGCACCCTCGTCTAATGATGCTGGTGATAACAAGTCACTACCTGTGCAATCATGCATAAAATGCCTAGTCCATCGATTAGGCACTTCAGTAGTATGTCGCTGTAACTGCAGAGGTAGTTCGTCGGTCCTCACATCCAGGATACCAAGGGTAAGACCCTCGATCTGGTCCTGTAGTGCTGAAAGAGTCTCGACCATGTCAAGGTCGCGAAGGATGGCCCTCCCCACAGCCTCTCCTACTAGAGTGGCCGCTGGGTCTCTGCGGTGTACTGCCGGTCGAATTGGTGAAATATATGCATGAGCACATGAGTTTTGATTAGTCTTGATGAAAGAAAACATAAGAACATTGTAAAGAACAATGAACAGAGATATGGTCAGAAGATTTACCCATAGCACCCCACTACTCGCTGGCCGGCAGCACTAAATCTGGATCACCCCGGAAATCCATGCCAACGTATGGAAACTTGGCATAAACCATCTCCTGATGATCGAACCACTTGAATAAAGTATCAGAAAAAGAAATATGAGGCTGGCCAACATGGTGAGACATGAGGTCAACCCATCTCTGCATTTGTGGTTCAGTCAGTGGAGGTAGGCCAAGTGAGATGTACCGCGGCTGCATCAGTGGGATTCTCTCCAAAGCGAAAGTGGTCAAAATAGAACCATAGCCAAAGTTCTTGGATCTTCAGCTTTTCGCCTTGGTCAGTTGTTCTTTCATCACAGAGAGTACTGCATCACACTAGTTGAACACCTTCGGTTCAAGGCATTCCAAAGCATATTGCATGTAAGACCTATTAGTTATGTGAAGAGCAGAACTACCAACCAGTCTAGAAAAAGTGAATAGAATGGTCCACAAGGGCTAGTTAATGACATCTCAGATAATGATCTTTCTGTTTGTACTCGGTTGAGATCCCTCTCTGCAGTGCTAACGAATATACTCCCTCACGGACTCACTCCCACAGGCGGAGCCTGATAATGAAAGAGGGGCACCATGCCTCGATAAACCGGTCAGAAAATAGATGTCCACAATGGTCAAGGGGATCGATTTTCCCCTAATCTAAAACACCTGGTTGATAGGATCCCAGGCATTGAGGAAATATTGCAACAAGCTGATTTTTTGCCTCATGCTAGAGAGACAGAAAAAAATCAACAAGCCACAATTCCTTAATGCAGCTACTGTGCCTGGATCATGTAAAGCAACAATGTCCTCTTCTTCATGCTAACAACCATTTTTCTTTGATGAATCTCTGAAAAACAAACAAGAGAAAAGTCAGGATCTTCATTTGGTAAAAAAACAGGCAAAAATCTATGATAAAATTGTGCAAAAAGTTTCCTCCTTACGCCCATCGCACCCCAGTAAATGTACTGGGAGTGATGCATACTGACTAGTCAGTGAGAAGACCAGTATGCATCGCACCATTCGATTAAGGAAGGGTGTGATGGTGCTAGGGCAAGTTGTTCAAACCCTAGAGGCTCAGCAGAGCAAGGAAACAGACTCAGAATTCAAAAAGAAAAGAATGCAATTGAAGAGCACAAGTTTAGCTCCTACTTGGTCCAAGCAGCGTCAGGAATTGTCCAAAAAATCTCTCGGAATCAACTGATGAAAATCGGGGGGGAAAGAAACTCCAGAGCTCCAACAAACCAAGTTCAAATGAAATAATAAAATGAGAGGTAAAAGTCATTTTTAATTTACCATACACATAATTCGAGTAAAATATTAGTGTTCTTAACTCATTTATCAAGCATGTGTTTTCATTTCTAATCGGTTTGGTGAAGCAAATGAACAGGTAGTACAATCTTTGAAAGAATGAAATGCTAATGGTGAATCAAGGCCTCAATGACCATTATCACGAGCAGTTTTAGCGCATAGTTCAAGCTCGTTAAAAAATAAACATAAGTCATGAGCAAATGTTTCCCTAGAGTTTAAGCTCATTAAAAAATGAACTAATAAATAACCATTGTGAATGCCTTATCGCCAGCTTTTTAGCCTTGGTCGTGTTCTCATCATCACGTCCACTCTGTTTTTAGCCGATAATTCACCTCCATATGATTATTTACCCCTTCGAGGAACATATGTGAAGAGTGATTCTATTAGGCATCCTTGTGACACTGTCATGATTGGAAAATTCCAAACCTTACCTGGAATCAGCTGCTACCCGAAATCATCACTCGTTCCTTGAAAATGAGACTCCTTTAAGCTCTTTTCAACTAACTCGTAAAATATGAAAAGATTGACGAGTGATTGGCCGCTCCGGCTCATTAAAGTCATTGGAAGTGCTATCCCTCCTCTAGATTTTAATCTTTTTGGACCTGAGGGATTATTACACAAAAAGATCGATTGCTTGTCTTGTTTGGCTTGTTAAAACTATCGAAAATTCATCCCTTTCGTATTATTTTATGCTTTTTTGGACTTAAGGGATTATATGATGAACAGGAATCTTTGGATTTTCCTTTTCGTCCCTTTCAGACTCTCTAAAATTGAAAAGGACAGAGTTATGTCGTTAAACTCATGAAAACCTAATAGCGACAAACTCGTCCAAATGGACGAGAACGAATTTCACTGTCGCTAGGCTCACTAAAATATAGCAACAAGTTCACCTGAAGGGTGGATTATAGAACAAGCATATGTTATCGTCCTCAATCTTGATAAAAATAAAGAGGTACTAGTCAGCAATGACTGGGGAAAATTGGGAAGAAAACTTGAATAAACTTTATTGGTAGCAAGTCGCTCTTGAACATGACACTTTCCGTCCAGATCCAAGCCAAGTTGGGTTGTTTTGTTCACTGGTCATCACCACTGGTCCGTCACACCATCCATCTTTGGGGTTAATGCTACCAATCCATCGTCAGTGTCGCCGATATGTTCAAGAGAAGTCATTCAGACAATTCGCCTGTGTCTCACCCACTGCAATACATTCATGCTCCATTCCTTCATGGCCGCCACCCTGAACCCTGTATCATCATATTGTTTTCACCTCCAAAACCATCTGCTTCGTTTCGTGTCGTTGATGTGGGATTCATTAAGGCCCTCCTGTGATGGGTCACTTCTTGTCGACATCAGCTCATTATCCAAGAATCTGACCTAGGGAAAACCCTTTCAGTACTTTGAAGCTTGCATGCATCAACGACATCAATGAAAAGTTTCTCAATTTCGGCGACAGGTTTACATTAATGGCCTTCAACCGAGAGATTTTGTGTGGTGTTTGATGCCAAGTCCTTTTTCATACCATGTGAATTGTACTGTAGTACCTTGAGGGTCATTGTCATTATTGGTGATTCCTCTCGCGCCTGTTAACAACTTACATCATTGGCTGGTAATTAGGTGATGTCTTTCCATGTTCGACTCCAGAACATTTTTCACATTGATCGACTTGTACTCTGAGTGAATATTGAACGAGTTTTGGAGACCCCAGATCTAGTTTCATCCATACGAGTTGCGATATATTCAGGAATATAAAGACATCAAATGTACATCATCTCCGAACAGATTATCATCCAAATCAAAGGATGATGAGTCTGAATCATCAGTCTGCCACACAGACAATTGTCCGTCCTATGTACATGAAAATGAATTTATAAAGTTGAGTATGGGAATGCCCACCTCAGCTAGATCATGAAAAAATGTTGTCAAGAGAAAATATTGTATTCTATCTTATTACAGGTCGCCTCCCAGCTCGAAAAAACTTCGGATCCTCATGGTAAAGCATTTCACTCTACATCAAAAACATTAACGACCTCATACGTTAGGGGGCAACTATTATAGACATTTTTGGGCACTTCAACCCCAATCATAAATGTCCATAAACTGAGGGCTCCTAAGTCCCTAAAAGTTTTACTTCACTACATAAAGGAACAAGGTCAGCTGATTACATCATCTCCGAGAAGTTCTCCACTAAAAACTGCTCAGCAATGGTCAAAACTGGACCATACTGAAAACCCAGTGCAGAGGGTGCGATGCATATCACCTTCCCAGTGTACAGGGTCTGATGCCTGCTAAATGGCTCCTCTGTAGGGTGCGATGGTCGGGAATGGACAAATGATAGGGACAAATTGCGAGGTGGAAGATCATGGAATCTTCCAAAAGCTTCCCCTCTGACACTTGCGTCTCTGTTTTCGACCAGGGTTGAGTAAGAGATCACCATTCTCCAAGTGGAATCAGGAACTATCAGAGAGAGGACACTAATCAAGACCCCAGAAGATGACTCACCTCCCTACAATCATCTATATATGGATCCCTAATCATAGAGATCCAGAGGCTGGAATCCTGTATCTTGTAGAGAAGTGATGTTAGTTTTCTGGAGTAACTTCATAGTCTTGGGTGATCTAATCTTTACTTGAGGTGAAGAAGGGCTTTCATGCTGGAGGATGATGCTGGGCCAGAACATATGGTTGTAATCATCTTGCTACTTTTGATCTTAATAAAGCTATTCAAGTTTTCCTCCATATTCTTGTATGTTTGCTTATATATGCATTTGTATGGTTAACACATATCTTGTCATGTGTTATTTATGAATATAGATCTTTTTTCTTCAATAGTAGTATGTTGCTGTGATTCTATAGGTGCTCTTTGAAGCTGGGCAGATGAAGAAGAAGAAAAGCTCTATCAGGAAGGAGAGGAATCAAACAAGGAAATCAAGTGCAAGACTAAGGTTGGTCTCCTTTGTTCCACTCTTATCTATTTTCATAAAGGAAAATGAAAGTAGACTTTACTTGTTTGTTTCTAAGATAGCTACCAGTCTTAGTGGGAGTAGCAACATTCGAGTGGACACTATTCCCGGTAACAAACATGTGAACAAACTGTCACATTGCTGGCTAAGTCCATATGCTCCTGCATCAGACTCCCGGGGAAGAAAAGAATCATCCCTCTAACTCTTAGGGTTTACTGCATACTTCTGCAACTCTGTTGTTGTCAACCAACTGGCATCCTCCACTGATTGTCCTTTCCATTTGACTAGATATTGAAAATAAACATGTCTTATGGTTTTTTTGGATACACTTTTCTCCAAAACAGATTCCACCTCTTTCCTAACTGTCTGTGGCATTTTTTCTTCCCAGTTCAACATTTGAACTTAATCTTCTTTAGTTTCCTCCTGTAGCTATGTCTCTGTCTCTTTGTATGGATACAAATCTCCAACATTGAAGATAGGTGATATCCAATCCCTTCTGGCAATTCAATTTCATAAGCATTAGTTGAAAACTTTCTTACAATTCTACATGGTCCTATCTTTTTCATTTTTAGTTTATTGTAAGTCTTAGTAGGAAATCATTGTTTTCTCAAATACACCATCACTGAATCTCCCACTTGGAATTCTTTCTCTCTCCTTTTCATATCTACTCTTTGTTTGTATTTTCCATTTCTTTCCTACAATCTGTGTCTGACATCTTCTTGTAGTCTCTGCATCTGCTTTGCAAACTCTTCAGCTTTTTCACTTCTTGTCTCCTATTTATCCGAATTTCTGAGTTCAAACACACCCCTTGGATTCATCTAAAAAAAAATCTGAAATGGACTCATTCTACTACATCGGTTTGGAGTGTCATTATAAGAAACCTTAGCCTAGTTTAGTGCTAAATCCCACATCTTAGGATTTTGATACACTAAACTTCCCAATATGTTTCCCAAGGTTTTGTTTACCATTTTGGTCTGTTCATCTGTTTGAGGATGGGATGCTAAACTAAAACTGAGGTTAGCACCTAGTTTCTTCCAAATATTATTCCAGAAATTCCCTACAAACTTTGTATCTCTATCAGACACAATACTTACAAGAAATCCATGTAATCTCGCAATTTCTGAAAAAAATAGATTAGTAATATGTGTTGCATCACTAATCTTCTTACATGAAATGTAATGTGCCATATTGGAAAACCTATCTACCACAACATAAATGGAATCATCATCCCTTTGATTTTTAGGTAACCCCAAAACAAAATCCATGCTAATTACATCCCATGGTTGGTCTGGCATTGGAAATGGTTGGTACAATCTTGTATTATGCTTATCCCTTTAGCATGTTAACATATCCTGCGCTTCTCAACAAATCTCTTAACATCAGTCTGCACCTTTGGCCAATCATAAAAATTATTTACCTAAGCAAACGTTTTGTCTTTTCCAAAGTGACCAGATAATCCTCCACTATGTTTCTCCTTTATTATGTTTTCCCTCATTTAACATTTGGTAATGCACAACTTGTTGCCTTTAAACAATAAATCTCCTTAGATAAGATAATATAACCACTAACTTCTGTTATGAACTATTGGATTTTGTATTGTTGTATAAATATCTTTGAAATCTGCATCATCTTTATACATTTCAATCATTTCTTCAAATCCTTCAACAACAACTTTTAGTTCTTGCACAATGAAATTTACCTTGCTTAAAGCATTAACAACTTTGTTCAACTTACCACTTGTGTGTTTTATCACAAAAGTAAAGCACTGCAAAAGCTCTACCCACTTGGCATGTTTCCAGTTCAATTTTGGTTGGTTGTTTATTAACTGTAATGCATGATTGTTAGAATATAATATAAACTCCTTGGTAGAAAATCATGTCTCCATTTTTTAAGGCTTGTACAATAGCCTAAAATTCTTTATCATAAAAAGAATACTTCTTCTTAGCATCATTTAATTTCACACTGATGTATGCTATTGGTCTATGTTCCTGACTAAAAAATGATCCAATTACAACTCCACTAGCATCTGTTTCAACTTGAAATACTTTTTCAAAATCAGGTAACGCTGAAATTGGTTTCTCTATGATTTTCCTCTTCAGTGACTTAAAATTCCTATCTTTTACTTCTATCCACTTGAATGGTTGATTAGACTCCTTGATTATTTCAAAAATTGGTGCACAAATCTAACTAAAACCTTTGATAAATTTCTTATAAAACCTTGCAATACCATGGAAACTTCTTACCTCAAATATATTCCTTGCAATAGGCCAGTTCCAAATTTCTTGGACTTTCTCTGGATCCATTTTCTACCCTTCTTTAGGAACTACAAATCCCAATTAAATTAATTATTCTTTCATGAAACTACGTTTCTTCATATTTACCTGTAGTTTCTCTTTCTGCAGAGTTCTTAAAACCAATTTAAGTTGCTCTAGATGTTCTTCTTTACTTCTACTAAAAACTAGAATATCAACAAGATAAACAATAATGAACTTGCCTGCATATTCCTTTAGGGCTTCATTCATCAATCTCATGAACATGCTGGGTGCATTAGTGAGTCCAAAAGGCATCACTAGCCACTCATACAACCCACTGTTCATTTTAAATGCACTCTTCCATTCATCTCATTCTCTATTTCTTATTTGATGATATCCGCTCTTCAGATCTATTTTAGTAAAATACTTTGACCCACTCAAGAAATCCATCAAATCATCCATGCTTGGTAAAGGAAACCTATACCTGATAGTGATCTTGTTTATGGCTCTGGAATTTGTACACATATACCATTCACCTCCTTTCCTTGGACTGAGTACTTTTGGTACAACACATGGACTAAGACTCTCTTTGATTAGTCCATTATCCATCAATTCTTGCACTTGTCTTCCAACTTCTACATTCTCTTGAGGAGTTAATCTGTATGCTACTTTGTTTGGTGAACTTGCTCCTAGTATTCGATCCATATGATGACTAATACTCCTAATTGGTGGGAATGCATTTGGCAACTCATCCACAATAATATCAGCAAAATCATTCAACAGAGTTGTGATTTCTTCAGGTAAATCATCTTAGTTTGTGGAAGTCAAAATTACCTTAGGTCTCCCTATGACATCAAAATGCATTTCTTCACAATTTCCAACCTCTTGCAACAACTCCTTTCCACTTATTAGCATAACATTGTTTGCAGGTGCTCCTTTGTCAGCTTCATCCTTCAATGGTAGTAGTATATGTTTATTTCCACCCTTCTCTAGAGTATAAGTATTTTTCCTCTCATCATGAATAGCTTTTCGATCAAACTGCCAAGGTCTTCCCAGCAATACATGGAATACATCCATTGGCATTACATCACACAATATCAAATCTTCATAAGTACCAATCTGTATCTCTACCTTGCATTGTTCTATCACAATAGTCTGATATCCTTTATGCAACCATAACACTTTTTAAGGATTAGGGTGTACTATCTTCACTAATCCTAGCCTGTCCACCATCTTTGTAGAAACAAAGTTATCATTACTTCCACTGTCAATTATCACTTTAAAGCATTTACCTTTGGATTTGAATGTAGTTCTGAATAACTCTTCCTCTGAGCTGGTTCTCTAATCTCTTTCTCTGCCTTAAGAAATGCCCTTTCCAACAACAAGGATTCTCCTACTTCAGGGGATTCTTCCTTTTCTATAATTTGAGGTGTTTCTTTCTTTGCCTCAGCTAGATTCACATTCCTCTGATTTGTTGTTCTATTATGAGGACAATCCCATGATCCATGTCCCCATTCTCCGCATGTGTAACAATGAATATCTCTTCCTCAACCTCTTCCTCTCGGTGCAAAACTTCCTCTACTAAAATCTACCATCTATTGTTGTCTCCTATTTGAGCTTCCTGCTTCATTATGATGTTCTTGAAACCTTGGTCTGGTAGTTCCTCTACCTGTTACTAAACTTTTCCCTCTATTCCTCTGATTTTTTTTTCTCAACATCTTCTCTTCTGCCTTCAACCCTTCTTGATAGGCATCTTGAATGGTCTTTAGAATCAACAAGTTGATCTCATCCTGTATGTCATATCTTAAGCCATTGATATATCTCGCTACCTTCTTTGTTTCATCCTCTGCATGTCCTGCTCTAACACTCAATCTATGAAACTCATCTATATATTCTTTAACAAATATTCTTTTTTGCCTTAAATTCTGTAACTATTTAAAAATATTTAACTCATAATATTTTGGCATAAATTAAGATTTCATTTTACTCACGATTTTGTCTCATTTCTTGATCTTGGACTTTCCTTTTCTTGTTTTGGATGTTTGTAGTTCATCCCACCAAATAGCTGCACGACCCATCAATCTAGTAACTGCAAATTTCTCCTTATTTTGTCATCAACCTCCTCATTGTCAAAATATTTGTCAGATTAACTGATCCAATCCATTAGCTCTTCTGTATTGAAGCTACCTTCATACATAGGAATTTCCACCTTTGGCTTTCCATGTACTTTAGCCAACATCTTGATAACTTTGGTAGTTTCATTTTCCTCCTCTTCTTCTTCCTTAGAAGATTCTTCTGCAACATTGGCAACTCCTTCATCAGGTGTTCTCCTTTGAGCAATCTCCATTGTGTCCATCCTTGTACGTATACTCCAGATCTCCTCCAGCAGAACTGCATTTACTTCAGGTCTTCCTTGACCTATGCCAGCTCACCTCCTCGACAACATGTTTACTACAGTCAACTCAATATCTATGCTCTGATAGCAAAAAAGACATAGGAGGTTGATAAAAATAATGTGGTAGTCTTAAAAATATATCATTGGTTACATTATAGCCAATCCGATGCGTTCAAGTGGATTCTATACGTGGCTTACTTTATCTTGAGCGTCCCACATTTCCCCTAAACATGTTGACTTTCTCTTTTTAAACAAGCACTTCACTCTACGTTGTTGATCTCCTTTCTATAGATCTAATAGTCATCACTCACCCCGATCAACAAAACAATCTAATGATCCTCCACTGTTGATCAAAGTGCACTTGATCTAATGGTTAATAGTGATATAGGACAAGCTCCTTGTGCAATGTTTAACCACCCTTATGGAGCTGATAAGGAATATAAATCCTTGGTTTATAAATGTTCGGATCCAATTTTGAAGTTAAAGTTCGATCACTTTATGACCAGATATTGGTTGGATATTAGAGGCCATCAAATATACGGCTTGCAGGACTTCAACTAGCACATGATTTAAAACGGCCTTAACTCCCGCAGTTCACTGTGATCTAAGAGGTTGAATATGAGATCGAAAGCTAGAAGTGAGTGTGCAACTTTAGCCACGATCAAGAAAAATTTTACTCTCCTACCACCCTAGTTGTTGATCACCGTCGATCTAATAGATCTCTCGATCTGATAATCCAGATCTATTACTCCTCCATTCTTCTTCCACCATTAATATTGAATGATCGTGATTAACACACAAACACTGAGATTTACAATTAATGTGTGAAAACAGAGAAAATACCCAGTTAAGTTTCAGAATGCAGATACACAGAGGTAAACGAGAGTCATCACCAATATTGAGACACAGTTGCGCACTGAATCAATTTCTTCTATATAATAGTAGTTACAGAGTCTTGGCCCTCTCAGCTCAATTACAGTAATTTATCTGACCTCTGTCTCAATCTCAAAACACTGTCTATCACTCAATTCTCAATCATCTCAGTTAATCCCTTTCCATCACATTTTCTTCTCTTTTATGAGTCAAATCCTATTCTAACTGTACTAACAACTCGATCTCTATTTTAATCAATCTAACAAGAAAATCTCTATTTTTAAGCTCTATTACACACCTATGCTAACAACTTATCCCTTTGTCTAGAATAATACAATTTTCTAATTATTACAATAATGAAGTAAAGATCATTTTCAAGAGATCCAACCCTCTCCACCAAAACTGACATTTGACCACTCAGGTCAGTGAAATTCAACTCATTTATCCACAACATGTGAACAAACCATCACATTGTTGGCTAAGTCTAGATGCTCCTACATCACTTTTTCTAGTTCTTCCTCTTTTCCTCGTCCTTTCGTTGTTTTCTCTACTTCTGCCTCTTATTCCTCTTCTGATTCTACCTCTTCTTCCTCTTCTTTCCCTTCTCTTACTCTAGTACTAAAGTCTAGGGTTTCACCTGGTGTGAGGGTTTGAGTTTCAATGAAGGCTTATCTGTGCATATCCCTGAATTTGGACCAGAGGAAAAGGATAGTTATTTTATTCAAAGGATATTCCACTATCATTTTGATGAGGACATGGTGGCCTAAGTGTTGGTGTTTTCCCTCTCTCACCTTTTGGCTCATGTCCTTTATGGACTCTAAGAGGAAATAAGGTACATTGAGTATTTGGGCTTGGGGAAATTATGCTTGAAACCTTAGTTCATGGAGAAATATGAAATGATAGCCATAGACTACACTCATTATTCCTTCATAGTAGATTAACTTGATGATATGGTAGGCCACCTCACTCAAGGATAGGGTAGGATTTACCTTCTAACTCCATCTTTATCTTCAATAGGTTTCTCATGAGCAGTGAAGAAGTTATTTTTTGAAATGGCATTGTCTCTCTTGTCTTCTCTCCTCAATTAGATCCATAGGGGAAGGTTTTTCACCCTACTAATTATATCATGACTGATGGTAATGGTTTATCCCCTTACCATAGTGGTGGCATTGACCTTTTTCTAAGAGTTTAGGGCCATGGAAAATTCATGTGTAATGTCATCATCATATCTGTCATGCGGAAAGAGTTAATCTTGCGAACAAAACCAACCTCCCTAGAAGCCTAAGAATTCTAGTGACAAACAAGACAATTAAGAGCAATCCCTCTCTAAACATGCATTTATCACACGAGAAATCAAGTGTTTTAGATCCTACCTGTAGTCCAATGTTGTTGTAGTAGTCCAGCCTCGTCGATCCGGATGAGCTCCTCCTTCACTTCGAAACCTGCATTCACTAACAATCAAACGATTAAATAGCACCTGAATATCTCATAAAATAAAACATATTCAACATACAGACCAAGGAGTATATGAAACAACTCATTAATAACAAATTGTTGAGAAGAATGGACTTATTTGTATTAATAGGAAACAAAAGAAACCATTACAACCTGAGCCTTGGTGTTGTGCAAGTTCCTCCCAGGGTCCAGCAAGAGTTTTCCTTTACTTTGATAAGCTCACCCACTTCCAAATGAAACAAGAAAGGATGGTAATCTCTCCTCACAAGCTTCTACAAGGAAGTCCTAATTCCAGCAGCATCTACCCTTTGGAATGTTCAGCTTTCAACCTCCCCTCCTCTGGCCCAATGCCTGCATTTATAATTCTCTAGAGGAAGTTAATCAGGTCCAACATCAATGGGATAAGCCCCTCTTTTGGATGGGGTAGCTCCTCTCTTGATGGGATAAGTTCCTCTTTCATAAAGATACATGAACCATCTAGAGGCACTCAATACACGTCAAACAATCTTCTATAATGCTCTAGAAATGACCACAAGTAACTTTTTTAAGATGAAACTCGCGCGTTTTGACCTTTACAGGGGTATGCACCCAACCCTTGACATACAGAGCGTACAAATATGCAGGTATAATGAACTTGGAGTGCGTACACACAGGTAAGGTAGAGAGAACCTGCGTACCTAGAGATAAACATGTTTTTTAATGACTTTCTCGCTTTCTTGAAGTTTGACATGGAGAGCAGAGGTACAAGGCTTGCCAAGGAGGATAATATGACTATTGATGGAGCCATATTAACTGCAGATAGTCATGGTGACAAATTTCAGTGTAACAATATCCCTTGTGTATATCAAAGAAACCTAACCACTGATCCCTTCTAAAAATGTCTAATATAGGAGGGTGGAGATGAATCTGTAGGCTCCTTCTATTCAATCACTATCCCTCTATTTTCAACGTGTAGGAGGGTTACTTCCCATGATAGTTCTAATGTGTATTTCAATGGGAATAGAGGGTTGAAGTATCTAGTTGATAATAGTTATGTATATTCCATCTAATATATAGCCATAAAAAATCTTTCAATTCACAAAATGACTCTAATGACTTGTAGAAGTTAAGGTGCACCAACATGTAAATTATGGACAGATGAATGAGAGGGGCCACTTAGTTTTCACAACACGGCCTAGGATAAGGATAATTGGGGATCAAATCGACCCTTGGAAGTGTTCTTTCACCCTTGGAGGCTTCCTATAGCAATTTACTAGGATTCCTGTAGCATTTGCATGCTTCGTGTAGCTTCCTTTTGTAAAAATGACAGAGTAAGTTTTGAATCTTCTCAATGGCTCCCTAGGCTCATCCTTACATTAACTATTTATGGAATGACCATAGATGCAAGAGAATTTGAGCCTCAACATTATATGTTATTTTTGGTGAGGGCTCGGAGCAATGCGATGACTTGGAAGAGGTATGAGTTTTCCTCTTTTGAATGTTACCGCACCTAGAGTGATCATTCCCTCATCCATCATAAGCAACACCCACTCTATGTTCTCTAATATTGACTAATGTGACACTCCCACATTGCATGATGACTCATAAATCACTTTTTGTTCACTAACCGAGGGTAGCCAAATTAACTGTCCACCTCTATAAAAATACCTTACCTCGACATTCATACATTTTTCATTATTTTGCACATAGGGAGGAACTAAGAGGTTTCCATACATGTTCCTACCTCATGCTTGACTTCTTTAGGGGTGTGCATGATAGAGTTTTGGACGTTTCTACTATTACTGAGGGAGTTGTCTTATTGTAGTTTTTCCTCTTGTTTATATTTTCTTTCCTCTTGTGTCTTTGACTATTATTGTTTCTATGTGTGCAAGTCCCTTGTTGATATTCCAAGTGTTGGTGATTCTGTTGTAGAATCCTTCTTGGATTAGTAGAGTGCATCATGATATGGTATCATCCCCTCAAATTGATGGGAAGCAAAAAAATTATGCTTTTGGCTTTTGTGTAATGGTTGCATAGGCTGTTATAGGAGAATCCTCTACCAACTCTTTCGTTCCTTCCAAGGTATTTTAACTTCTGGGGAGTTATGAGGAAGAGTGTAGAGGGCTTGGAGGATGATGTTAGGGCCCTAATTGAGTATTGTACGGTTGTGGAAATGAAGGGAATGTACTCTGTGTGTTTTTCAAGAATTTTTCAGGATGAGACAGAGATTAGGTTTTGTTTTGAAAGATATTTACTTTTTTGTTAACAGGGACATTTGAAGGATGGATGCGTGGTGGATCAAGTTCGGAGACCCTCATTTACCTATCTCCAAGTCATGCTTTGTTATTTTATTAATGGGATCCCCTTCTTGTAGATTTTTGGAATCTTCCTGTAGTGCTACAAGACCTTCCTATAACGATTACAATATTCCTGTAGCAATCGAGAGATGACCCAAAATTCAATTTTTAAGCCACTAGGATGGTGGAGAGTTGCAAGGAGAGAGGATTTCATGGAGGATATGTAGTGGATGGAAGGAAAATTGGATGGAAAATTGAGGATACTGGACTTGTAGCTCTGGAATTTGTCAATGTCCTTAAATCCTCCAAAATTACAAAAATTATTAACAAAGAAGTTGTGGATCCATGTCATGAAATTCTCCTTTGCTTTTTGGTTTTTTCTTTTTCTTTTTGAGGGACACAAAAGCTACCTCAAGAGATGTTTTCAACCTATGCACCTCAGGAGAGGTTTTCCCCTAGGGATCTTTATTTTATTTATTTTTCTCTTCCTTTTTTTCCTTATGGGTTGCCTCAGGGATGTTTTCAACCCAATAGTTAGCCTCTGATATGATGTAGGAGCATTCACCCAAGGGAAAACCATTGTAAATAGTAGATAGGGGGTCATGCATTTTAGGAAATAGTTTTCCTAAGTATCATGTTAATGTAATATTTAGGCTTTTAAGTGATTTAATTAGATAATGGGAGAATATGTAAATGCTCTCAAAATAGATAAATGAGAACATGAATGTAGAAGTCAAATCCAACTCTCTAGGAGCAAGAGAGAGCTTTTAGGAATTAATTATAATAGATATGGACCATTGAGTTGATAAGGAAACTTTTCTGTTTTAAGACAGAGAAAAAGATGGAAGGGATAAAGTCTGCCACATATGCATGGATGTAACGAGATTTATGCTTTTGTTAGAGGATTGATCAGACCCTTCAATGATTTGATCCAATGTTTCCATATAAATATATGTAAGCCTATGAGCAATGAAAAGGAGGCCACTAATGTTGATAATCCGGCTCTGTGCTTTCATATTTATATATGCAAAGTTTTCCTCACTATGTCGGAACGTATGAAATACATGTTCTATGATGTTTATGATGTGAAACTATGGGTTTGCAATAATTGTAAGCAAACATACTCGAGGGCAAAGCACAGAGAGAGAGGAGAACAATTTAGAAGAATCGAAATGGACCATCGACTCTAAATGAAGTAGCAGAGCGAAGCTCTGGAGAAGCAGCGAAATAGAGAGTTATAATGGACCTTTGAATCCATTCAAGGGAGTGATTAAAGTCCCAAAGGACAATGATTAAATGACTCTGCAAGGTTAAGCTCAATTGAGAATGAATTGAGCAGCAGAATAATGAAAAGTTGGAACCTTGTGAAAGGAACAACAGAGAAGTGAAGTATTGACACTCAGCAGTCATTGGATCAGTTAGATCAATGGCTGAGAATTAATCACATTGGCAGGAGTCCCTTTTAAGTTATCAGAATGAACATTGGAGGTTTTCAAAGAGTGAGCAGTGATCAATTATGCACCATTGGATCATGGCAAGATCAACGGTCATGATTAATTCTTATATTGGCAATCAGAAGTGCAAAGGGGCAATTGGCGAAGGTGCGATATCATCAATAGTGATAATCGGCAATTGGTGTTGGCTATATATCGAATATTGAGAGGTTGGGCTATCGAAGAGCACAAAGGTAGCAGAGAGGAGGCGGACCCAATGAGGAAATGACCGCGAATATATCGAATTTGAAATCTGGCGTAACAGTAAGGAGCGAGAATTCCTTTACATTCCCAAATAATTAATATTTTCATAGTTTATATGGAGCGGGCCTTTTAACACAAAAGCATATGTTATCGCTCTGATAGTCAGAGAAAGGGGATGGTTCATATGTGTATGACCATTGGAGATAGCCGATAGTGATTGCGATGAGGTTTTAACCTTGAGTTCTTTGTAGAACCATACAAAGGAGGAAAAGGCGTATTGCGTGGAATTCCTTTGCATAAGGATTACAACGGGAGATTAGTACACATAGTGTTTTGCGTTAATATATATATGTAGCTAAAACATATGAAGGCGTATGGTTATATATATACTATATATATATATATATTATATATATATAGATTTCTTTATGTATGTATGTATATCTATATGTTGTATATATAATATATATATATACAGATATCTATATATATAATCTATATTATATATTATATATTATATAATTATATTTATATATATATATTATATTATTTTGATGGATTGTGGTTCTAAAGGGTTTTGATTAGGATAGAAAGGTTCGACGGGGTGATTGAAATTCTATTACAAAGGAACTTATAAGAGACCATTTATGGTTTGAAGATTTGACTCCACTATAGAGTCAAACACCAGGGACACTTGTGGATGCATTATTGTGTTAAATGCATATTGTGGGTGTGTGTGGGTGGTTACCCTACAACTAGATGCCCCATAAAGGTTTTCATCTAGTCCTTTTATTTATTTATTTATTTATTTTCCCTTTTTTTCCACAAACAAAAACAATATCTAGGAATGCTGTGACTTGGAAGCTATGACACTTCCAATCAAATTCACCTCTCTACTGATGGTTCTGATGAATGCTTCATTGGACATAGTTTTCTATAAGCCTTCAATCTGTCTCCACTAACAAGAAAGGGAATCACTTCCTCATCAATCATGTTGATTTGAACAGCTCCATTTTCATGGGATTTCTTTATCAGGTATGTGCCTAACCATCTTTTCATCAATTTCCCTTTGAATTCCTTGAATCTAGAGTCATGTAGCAAAGCCCAATCCCCTTCTCAAAGATGTTTTCCTTGATATTCCTATCATGCCAGACCTTCCTCTGCAATTGGATAACTTCAATTTGTATTTAGGCCTGCGCTATGAATTCATCCAAACCATTTAGCTAGAGAAACTTCGCCTGATTTTCTTTGGTGACATCTAAATTTAATTGGGTTTCCATTCTCAAATTATTGTACTCAAACTTAATAGAGAGAAGAGTTTTCTTTAGATAGACCAAATCATAAGGGGTAAAACCAACAGTTGTTTTCCAAGTTGTGTTATAGACCCAAGTGGCCTCAACTAATATATGCACCCAATCCTTTCTACTTTTTCTTATAACCTTGGTGATGATGCCCTCTAATTCCCTATTTGTGACCTTTACTTGTCCATTGGCTTGAGTATGATAGCAAGTAGATTTTTTGTGCTTGATATGATGTTTCCTTAATAGTTTCTCGGTAATATGTGATGTGAGTTGATTTCCTTAATTAGTGACTATCTCTTTGGGGTACCCAAACTTGTATAACACATTCTCCCTTAAGATCTCAACCACTTTCTCCTCTATTGCTACATTGACAGCTTTTGTCTCAGCCCACTTTGTCAAATAATCAGTGTAGACTATGATGTACGTTTTCTTCCATGATGGTGGATCAACTGGCCCAATGAAATCCATGCCCCACTTGTCAAATGACTCCAAAGCCACCTGAGGTTGTAAGGGCATTTCATCCCTCGGAGTAGGTCTCCCCATCCTCTGGCAGTGATCACATCAATTGGTGTATCTTCTTGCATCTTGGTGGACAGTGGGCCAGTAGTAGCCAAATTGCAGAACCTTAAAGGTTATCCTCTTAGCAGTAAAGTGACATCCACAAGGCTCATCATCAAACGCTGAGAGCATGTCAATGGCTTCCTCTTCCCTGACACATATTGTCAAGGTGTTATTTGGTCCCAACTTGAAGAGATTGCCCCTAATCCAAGTGAAAGGGGCACTCTTCCGTACAATTATTCTCTTCTCCTTAATGACACATTTGGAAGAATTATGCATCAACTAGGCAGTTGGCTATGTCAGCAAACAATGGAGAGAGAAATAAAAGCGAAAATAAATTCTCATTTAGAAGTTGATCATCAACCATCCCTTCATCACCTGCATGCAAAGAAAGTCTAGAAAAAAATCTGTAACTACATTTTCTCTTCCTGGCTTATCAATCATTAGCTAAATCAAACTCTTGAAATAGTAGCAACCATCTAATAATTCTAGCATTCAGACTAGTCTTTTTCATTAAGTACTTGATAGTTGCATCGTTGGTATGCACAAAAGTTTGATATCTAGTGTTGTAGTGTCTAAACTTGTTTAAAGATTGTACAACAACTAGGAGTTCTTTCTCAGTTAAAGTGTAGTTCAATTCAACCTTAGAAATATTTTTGGTAATGAAGTAAATGGCATAAGGTAACTTATCATCTATCGGGCCTAAATTTGCTCCTACATCTTTGTTAGATGCATCAACATGGAAATGAAAGGGAAGAGTCTAATCTGGGCCTCTAAGTATGGGTGCAGTGGTTAATTTGTATTTTAAAACTTCTAGGGCCTCGTGACATATATATGAGTAACAAAATTTTTACTCCTTCGTCAACAATCCAAACAATGGCGAGGCTACTTTGCTTAATTATTTGATAAACATCCTATATTATATAGTTGAACCCAAGAATATCCTAACATCCCTCTTGTTTTGAGGATTAGCGACCCTTTTTATGATGGAAATTTGTTTGGGTCCACTTGTATTCCCTCGTGAGATATTGAACGGCCAAGGATAGTCCTTGCATTAATCAAGAATTTGCACTTCTCAGGACCAAGTGAGAGGATCATTTCAATGCACTTCTTTGGGAGTGAAATCATCCATGTATATCTCTATGGAGTCATGGAACAACTCAGCAAATATGCTCAGAACTACCATTTGAAAAGTGGCAAGGTCATTACATAATCTAAAAGGAAGGACCCTATAAGAAAATACACCGCAAGGACAAGCGATTGTAGTTTTTTCTTGGTCCTCTAGGCTAATCTGGATTTGATTCTAACCACTAAATCCTTCCAACAAAGAGAAGAACTTCTTCTTTGAAAGACCATCTGAAACTTGATCAATGAAAGGTAAGAGGAAATGGTCTTTCTTAGTGGCTTTGTTCAGATCTCTATAATCCACATGGATCTACCATTTTCTATTCTTTTTTGGGACCAAAACTAGAGGGGATACCCACTCACTATTTGAGATGGTGTATATGAACCCTGCATCCAACCAATTTTACAACTCTTCCTTTACTATGTCTTTGAGGGTTGGGTTAATTCTCCTCTAAGGTTGGCACATATTTTTTCATCCCTCCTTGATGTATATGTGATGAGTACACACCGAAGGATGCACCCCTTTCATTCCTTTATAGCTCCAAGCAAAGGCATCTAAGTGCTCTCTTAGCATTTTGCACAAATTCTCTTCTTGGTTGGCTTAGAGAGAGGGATTAATGTTCAAGGTTCTAGATGGACCATATTCTACCATATTGACATGTGCAGGACTTGGTTCCACTAGGCCTAAGTCAGTCCAAGGATTGCCCTCATATTCCTTCACAAGCTCATCAAGAGGCATGGTGTTTGGGGCCTAGTTCTACAAGATTTGGTCAATGAGGTCATATTCATCAGGTTCCCCCCTCCTATAACATCATCTAGGCTAAAAATTGAACAGATGTTTTATGGTACACTTCATATTCCTCATCCTCTTCGAACCATTAGGGTAAGTCATGCTCAATGGGTGGATAAGGAGGAGGGTACAATACCAATTGTTTGGGCAAATTCCCATTTTTAATGATCATGTTCCCAACTCTACAACATATATAAGCATCAGTAGTGGCCAACCATGGTCTTCCAAGGATGAGAGGATAACCATTAAATTTGTTCTTGGGTTGAAGAACTAGGAATTCAGAAGGATACTCCAAAGATTTAATAGAGACCGTTACATCCTCAACAACTCCCTCACGAGCCAATGTGCACCTATTTACAAGTTGCGTCACTGTGGTGGTATTTTTTAAGGATCCTTGGAGTTTTAGCTTGAGTCTGGTTTCTTCAGTCGTCACATTAATGTCAGCTCGAGGATCAATCAAGGTGTGAGGGACAATGATGCCATCATTGTGCACATCCATCACAGGACTTCCACGATCTAGATATTTTTCGGAAAATCACTCTCCCCATCATTAGATAGGATAATCGACAGATAACATTGATGGTTGGGGTGTCTTTCTTTCTCTTCCCATGATGTTTGAAGCATTTATCTTCTATAAGCTTATTATATATGGGAACATCCTTTATAGCTTGGAGGATTGGAATTTTAACACACACGTTCTTAAATTATCCTAGAAGTTCAGTCTCTTCTGGGAGGTATTGGTTAGGATGGATTAGTCTCTCAAGAAAAGGAGGTAGATTTACTTGAGGGTTACTCTCTTCCTTCTCCTCTTCAAGATCATCAGGTGGAGATGGATTTTGGTTATCTGGGAGCACTCTTCCAAACCTGAGGTTGATTTCTTGAATCTCCAAAACATAGGTAGGGCAAAGTGTATCTTCACTATGGACTTGGTGTGCATGCTTGTTGTTTGGGTTCGGATTGGGTTAAGTAGGCGTTCTAGGTTTCTTGAGTGGAACAGGATGAATGAGTTGTGGTTGAGATGGAGGTGCAAGCATTAAATAAGGAGGTCGGTTGAGTTGAGGCCTCCAATGTTTTGATTGGTTATTACACTAAGGATGTGTAGAAGCATATGGCTAAAATTTTTGATTGATAGGATGGGGAGGATACTGAGGTGCATAAGGCCAAGGAGAAGGTGAGGAAAATTATGGATGAGTGGGAGATTACAAAAGTGGCAGGGGTGAATTTTTGTTGGGATGGTAATAAGAGTAGGATGCACCTTGCATGCCCTGCTGGTATGGCTAAGGGCCTTGAGGGTTCCTTTGTTCGATGAAACAGGGTTGTCTCGCCCCACTTTCTACCCCTTGGTATACAAATTTCATCTAGGAAAAAGAACGACACTTATCTGTGGCATGGATTTCCTTACAATTTGAGCAAACCTCTATAACATTTAATGGACATTCATTTCTGGGGTGCCTTCTAGTACATTTAGGGGAAAAGATAGCTAAGGCCCTCTTTGTTTCCCATTGATCTGCATGGTGTCCATTTGCAGAGCAAAGGGATGAAAATTTTCACTTTTAAAGTCCTCCAACATGTTTACAATTCCATTCTTGATGGATGTTGTCGAGGGAGAGCAACTGGTCAAATATTTACTAGCCCTACCCTTCTTACTAGTATCCCTAGAATGATTTTTTAATACGTTCTTCTTCTCTTCATAGGGTAGATGATAGATGTCTCCCCCAGACAACATGTTGAAGATTTCTAGTTTGTCAACCCTGATTCCTCTGAGAAGGACTAACTTGAGTGATTCAGGATCAAGGGTGCATCTAGTCGTCCTCTAACTGAGATGGGATATTTCCTCATAGTCTTCCAGGGATTCATCAGGTCCAAGATTCATTCTAAATATTTCCTCTTTGGTGTCTTTGGACCTACAATAGTCTTTGTACTTTTTGTTAAAGTATTGTTGCATTTAAGCCTAGGTAGCGATGTTATCACCTGGTAGACCCATGAACCAGCGCAAGGTTAAATCCATAAGGGTGGATGGGAAGAGATTCAACTTTTTTTCATTAGAGGTATAGTCATAAGTTCTATATGTTAGAGTCGGTCTGGTCAGTCCTCTGTCAGAGATCAAAACTCTTTATGCATTTCATTTTTAGGTGTCATGCTCCATTCACCCAGCTGCATTTCGCTAGGGGCATGCCATAATCTGATGGAGAGGGTCATGGTAGTCATTCCCCCTCATTTATGGCTCCTATTGGCTCAGGTCTTTTGTCAATAGTAATCAAAGTCCATGACAGTCAAGGTCTGGTCCTTTCAAGGAAAAAGGTCATTTTCGATGTTTAGGTCTAGGGATTCATCAATTTGGTCTTTGAACATGTCCAGTAAAGCCATGTAGGCCAGACTAAGGCCATTACATAGTTATAATTCAGAGAGATTCATCGTCATGTGGATAGACTTCGACTCTTCTTCAAAGCTCTGTTTTGAAGAAAAGTTAAAGAGTGTCATTTCTGACAAAATTTTCAAAAAAGTCGTCAATTGATTTCTTCAGATGCAGTCATGGTTTCCATGGCCAAATGTCTTGTCATGCAATCCCTGCAAAGAGTGCCGAAAATTTCATCATTTGAAATTTCAAAGGGAAAGTGAAAATCAGTGTGTTTTAAAGTCAGTGAAAAAGTGTCAAAACATAACATTAGAAAAATGGGTTTTTAAGGAGGCAAAAATTAAACCCATCACTTCCAAAGCTATATATACAAGTTTTCATCAAAACCAAAGGCATTGTGCTAATCCAAGCCTTGGAGAAACATTGCAAAAGGTGTGAGTGTGCATCGTGAGTGTTTGAGGGAGTTGGAGACGGTTTCAAGGAGCGCGACGCACATACTCAGGGCACGGCGCACACAGAGGGCGCGACGCACACAGAGCTTGCGCACAGTTCAAAATTTCCACAAGCGCGATGCATACCTAGGGCGCAGCGCACACAGACCAAGGTCCGAAAGAAAGCCAAATCACCTCCATATTTTTGTGAAGCACACCAAATTTAAAGGTGGGATCTTTGACATCATTTGTTCATCAAGTTTTATCAATGATATGATGGTTTATGCCAATGTTTGAATGCAACCAAATGCATAAAATCAACCATAAGAAATCACCAAGAACCATGATGGCTAGGGTTTCTAAAGTGTGTTGTTAGTGCCAAGGTTCCATTCCACCCATCATTTTCCCCTCACCTACCATTTTTCTTATCCACCCTTTCTCATTTTTCCTAATATCCCTGCCCTAAATTACTACCAAATCCTCCCTCTTATCCCTCCACTATTTGGTCAACATGACACCCCAAACCCTACCTTGTTAAAACCCCAAACCATACCTTGTTAAAACCCCAAATCCTACCCTATCAAAATACCCAAAACTCCTCCCATATCCCTAAAAAAATTTCTCCCTATAACCCCTATTCCCATTACATTAATCCCTTCCTAATACTCCCTGTTTCATTGTTCCCCTTGGTGAAAGATATCACAAAGGCACCCAACCTCACACCATCATCAAAGGGAAGCCTAGGTACAGTACACACAACAGTCATGACATCACAACATTTATCAGAGTATGAGATGGAGACACAAAGTGACTCATCCTCAGAAGAGCAGGCTCCCAGGAGACATCACAAGAGTGGAAAACATGTCAGGGATGAGCCCACTACCCTCTCTCAATTACAAGCATGCCCTCTTGCCATGTCATGTTTCCAGCACCTAGCATGTTTCGAATTTTGTCAAAGGGTTGCAAATGTTAGAGTTAATCATGATTTGGCCCATCTATTTGTGCTTCATCTACATGGAGGTCAGTCTATCTTGGCCAGGGTCACTTTCACATTGACACCCGAAGCTATATCAGTGGCAACAGGTATACCAAAAATCAGAGAATAGTGGCATTAGAGGAAGAAGGTGGATAGGCAACACTATGAGCCTTACATCAAGGCCATATTCTTGAGTCAGCTCACAAGAGTCTTTCCCTTCAGATACTTGAAAGATGAGTATGCTCCACTCATGAGATTGATCATGAAAGACTTCAGCTGTGAGGGGAGGTTCTCTCGACTATATGCCTATCACATCTGGTTTCTCATGCACTTCACCAGGGTGAGGATGATGAACCTCCTATTTTTCATATGCAGGAACATAGAGAAGATGAACACCTTCACGCTGCATAAGACCCCTCAGCAGCAACTTAACAATGTGTATCACTTTTCTCTTATCCGGATTTTGGTAGATCATCAGTTGGGATTGTAGGGAATTTCTTGGGAGTACTTCATCTCCCGTGACTTCTTCAGCACATAACAAGTACTATCAGAGCCAGAGTAGGAGATGGGTGGTCCTTCTCATCAGCATGAGCACCATGAGACCACTACCATGCCAGTTTTTGTTACATATCAGAGAGGTAGTAGGCACTTGTTTGCAGCAGCAAAGCGAGTGTTATCTCCACCCAGGGTGGAAGGAACCTCACTTTCGACATCAATGACACAGGTACTAGACAAGGGAAAGAAGCCCATGTATGATGAGGGGCCATCAGGTGAACAGGAGACTGATATCATCCTCATTCAGGATGATGAGGCAGAGGTAGAGAATGCCCAACTTAGGATGACCATTCAGGAGTATGACACAGAGATCCAAGACTTGATACTCAATGTGGAGAGGGCCAGATGGATCATCAAGTATCTAGAGCAGAGGAACAAGCAGCTTGAGGACCAGCAGGCAATAATGGAGCTGCAAAGCATCCATGAGAATCGACAAACTGCCTAGCCAAGGAGGATCGAGCTCACTACCTTGGAGCAAGAGATCAACAACAACCGTGAGTCATGGCTAGAGAATAATCAATATCCACCTGGAGAGACTACTGGAGAAGGCCAACAGAGACAAAACCATACTGAGGAGGATGGCTTGTCATTATAGGACACAGAACATGAGTGCAAAGGCCTGAATAAGGAGCTTGAACGCCAAATTGAGTAGAGCAACAAAAGAGGTAAAAGAGAAAGATTGGCTTCAAATCTTGGCCGAATCTTCTGTGGCCGAGCATAGTGCCTCTTAGAGAACCTCCAGCCCAAATTTCAAGAAATTTGGGACAATTTTTGTCACATGGAAATTTTTTGGCACAAACACAAGTTTTTTCTCTATACGCGGTGCCCCACCTGTGCGGCGCGTAGGATTGGGAACTCCAAATGAGAAATCGTTTGCATTTTTGGATTCATCATGCAAAATCATGACCACTAGCACTTGGGCAAGAAATTTGGGCATGATTTGAGTCTCTAGGAGTTCAAAAACACCCAAAACATGGCCTCACTGCCCCTATTTTGACACACAAGAAGCAGTCTTGGGAGAATGAAGATTTGGAGGGGAAAATGAGCTCCAAATTCAAAAATTCCACTTCGGTTGGAAAGTAGACAAGACGGGCTTTCCAAAAAGCACACCTGGGCACATTTTGGACTCCTGCAAATGCCTCAAAATGGGTCTCAAAGTGCCGCGGTGCATACCGAAAATGGCACGACGCATATAGGAATAAATGCCCAATTTGCCTCTGTTTCGCGAAATTTCGATTCATGGCTTTCAAATGTGGGCCCTCTCATCTAAAATTTACCTTCTTGACACCAAAGGTAGAATTTAAATTATTTCACTCCAGATGGGCATCTATCCAAGTGGCAAAGGAAGCCAAAGGGTCACCCAAGCCATTTGTCATGTTTATGGCGCTGCACTTGTAGCTGATGTTTGGCTCTCCACCTTCGTTTTGTAATGATTCAAGTAACTCCCCAACCCTTGGGCATTCTATCTCTTCATGGCACATTCTATATATTTTATGCAAACTATTTGCAAAGGGTTGGTTGGCTTGTAACTTCTGGGAGACTGTGGGAAAGAAACTCTGTTTCTTCATTGTATATTTTTGCCAGAGGATTAATGAAAGGCAACAACTCTATTTCATGAGATTCATGTGGTTGTGAGTATAGAAAATGTGTCTCTTATGTTTCATATGTATCTTGTTATGTTTCATAGTTCATTTCATATTCATTTCCAGTGAAATTTTCTAACTTAGGTAAGGTAGAATTCAATTTTATTGCTCTGCATGTGGGAAAATTTCATGTTCAATGTTCATTCTTATGTTGAAAGGGATTCATGTTGTCCATGCCCTTTTCACCCTCTTAATCAATATCTCCATTCCACACTATCTTAAACTAAATTGCTAGGCTTTCCACCTATCTTGCCTCAGGAAGTAATTTGTGCCTTTGTATTAAGTTCTTTGTTCATTGAGGTCCATTGGTCCCATACCATCCCAAAAACACAGTCATTCATAAAAATCATTTCTTGTATCCATATTCACTTACTAGCCTAAGATAAATAGTTCACTGTAAGTCATTTTAGGCCTTTTCGTTTATCTATTCACTAAGTGTGACTCAGAGAGAGCCCTCTCCTGTTCTGGTAGGGATAGCTACCAGACTGAGCGTGGTTTCTGGTTACCCTGAATTTTGCCTTCTTTCAGCCTAAGGCAGATTTAGGTGCTAACACTATATACAAGAAAAGACTCAAACATGAAAGTATCAGGGTCTTCTGAAGTTAATCCATGGCAGTGAGGAAGGGTAGAAGGACTTATATTCTTCATCCTAAAATCTCAGTTAGTTTCTCTGATGGAAAAAACCTCCTCATTCATGTTTTCATCCATGGTGTGGGTATGTGGAATGGGTTCTTATTCTTCCCTAATATATTCTTCAAAGATCTCTGGTTGTTCATCTAAGGGGGCTTCTAACTCCCCTGTAGTTAGAGAGGGAAGTTGACATTCACCGAAGAAGAGTGAAGGTTGACTTTTTGATAGTGTGGGAGTATTTGGCAAGAATTTTCCTAGTGTGTCTACTCCTATGAGGCATGAAATATTTTTTTTCCTTTTTATATGATTTTTAAAAAATAACATCTACCTAGACACCTCCCTGGTAACTACGCCAAAAAGTGGTGGGCCCAAGTATTGCACCAAGAGTGTTGTAACTTCTAGAGGCTCTTCAACTTTATTGATCAACCTCGTGTTCGTAGAAACTTTGAGATAACAACACTATATACACAGTAGATGAATTCTACTCATGTCACCCTCAACTAGGTCACTTGATCATTAGGGCTCCAAGATCACTCCTCTACTTAACTTAAAGAAGATTAACTACTGAAAGAAGAATGTAGAAGCTAGTCCTAGTGCAGAGAAAGTAAATGATTTTCAACTCATGCTAATGATTCCATTCATGAAAAATACATGAATTATGTTAACTGCAGAAAGGAAAATACTCTAATTTTTAATCAATCATGTATCTATCAAGTTTCCTTGAAAATATAAGATCAATCTAACAATTCACAACTCAAGAATGTTGGTTTTTTTTATCTAATTCTCACTTGTAGATTAAGCAAGTTCTTAATTTCCAAATTCGGAATGAAAGAACTAATTTTATGCTCTCTTTTAAGAAAGGAAAAGGGATGAATAGAATTGTCTGGGCAGTACCTCTGGTCATGGATTCCAAGCTGAGGGGTCAAACTACTCCTAAACTAAGCTATGATATCATTGTAGGTCAAAACAAGGTCAAAACAGGCTGCTATAGGTGTGCTACAGGATCTTCCTATAGGATTCCTACAATGCTACAAGAAGTCCTATAATGCAACAAGAGGTTGGCCAAGAGGGTTTGGAGGGTAAGGATGATGGGATGAACTAATGAAGAGATGAATGAAGGTTGTGTGTAATGTAGGGAAGGTGATAAACACCCATAGCCAAGCCCAACACTTCAGGAAGGTCATATTTGCGGTAAGGGTGCTACTTATGGTGACCAAAAAATAGAGATCAAGAACATGGGTTGGAATTCATCAAAAGGGAGTGGAGAATTCCTAGGTGGAGTTGGTGAAAATATTTCTTTCTTGTAGATCCAAAAACCCTGCAACATCACATGCACTTGTTCCTCTTTTCATTTGCAAAATATTACAGTTAATGGTGGAAAAGATGAATTGAATTGGAAACTATCTAACTAATGCTATGAACTTGATATATGCAATGAACTACTTCCTAAGATACAATAATCATATGTGAATCAAGATACCAAATGTAAAACATTCCAAGAAATCATAAACAAACTATATAACTAACGATAAGAACTTAATCTATGGAATGAGTTACCTTCTAAGCTACAACAATCACATGTGAACGGAAATACCAAATGTAAATTTTTCCATTAAATCATAGGCAAGAAATCACACACTATTTTTGTGCTATGATGGTGGAGACCTCTAATCATCCTCCCATGAAAGAGGTCCTATTTCTATGACTATGAGATAGGGATCACAGTTACATATTTTTTGAGGAATTATACTCTACTAAATTGTGACAACTAATCAACATTCTAGGCTAAAAGAACTATATTAAACTCTATTGAACTGCAACAACTAATCAACATTTTAGGCTAAGAGAAATAGAAATACACAAGAGGGACTGGGGCTACTAATATTGGGTCCAAAGCCAAGAGCGGAAACCCTCTAAACTAACTCAGTGATGGATCAAGATAAAATTTCTCATTATCATTCCAGAAATGTCAAATACATCATCAATTTTAACGGGGAAAAGTTGTTCATCTCAATGGCCTCTTAGCTACAATAAAACATCGAATCTTAATGATTTCATTAGCATGTGTATTTATTCAAAAGGGTAGCTACCAACAAATCCCTAGAAAATAGGGATGTTTGTCTCTATAACTCGAGAATAGGTGGATCTAGATCTTCCTTGACTTGCACTAGCTCGACTGCCAATGACCTCAACCTACTTGGTTTTCAATGACCTCAAGTTGATGATAGATAGAGTGTCGATCGTTTTCTTATTTGAGGAGTTAAGGAGGTGGAAAGCATCCTAGAATATCCCCTTGTTTTTTACTTTGAGCTCCTGCACTTAAATTATCTCAAAATTTCTCCAATTCCTACAGTTAACACACAGTAGGTGACATGACATAGCAACACATCTTCATGCCTCACACTAAGCATAATATGACAAAATTTGTCAATAAATGTGAGAAAAAGATAATTTAATAAGATGGGGGATTCCACCATGACCCTTATGATACACCTATTGATGAACCTCATCAAAGAGATCAGCTGAGCAATGTTTCAAAGGGAGAAACTGACACAAACAAGAATCACAATATTGATGGATCATCATCCCTTTCCTTAGAGTTTCGACACTTCCATGGCCACCGATCATCATTAGTGCAATC
Source organism: Pinus taeda (assembly GCA_000404065.3). Lineage (NCBI taxonomy): Eukaryota > Viridiplantae > Streptophyta > Pinopsida > Pinales > Pinaceae > Pinus > Pinus taeda. The sequence continues at coordinate 326,301 of APFE030533992.1, read as the reverse complement.
ATCAGCTTGGTGTCGGGAGAATCGATGAAGACAACCCTTTTATTTCTTTATATATTCCAAGAAAAATGTGTAGGAAGATGTTAAGTTTCCACAGAGCCAAAGCTGGAGGTAAAACCCAACGAAAAGAAAAAGTTTGTTGTTCAATAGCGCAATAACCAAAACTTTTCTTCCCTTGATGTCCTTGTTGTTATGATCTTTGGCTTGATGCCTGAAATTGGTTTTAGAACCACTTTAACTAAGGTACCAATACCAAATTTGAGCAGTTTAAGATAAATTTTTCTAAAGCATGAGTGATTTTATATGGATTTTGTTTTCATCCTCTATAATAAGATTAATAATGCATGTGGGGTTGGGATTATGCATTGTAATGAAGAATCCATGAGTAGGCTTAGTCATTTTGGAAGCTTCCAAACTGTTTTTCTATGATTAGTGTAACATGACTTTTGGCCAAGGGAGAATTGGTGGAGATCAAAGAAGAGGCCCATAGTTTCAAATTAGGAACAGTGGCTTAGTGCATGGAACTAGGACCAATTTCTCCTATGTTTTACCACATGAAGTGTATCAAAAATTAAATGCTATCTTTGTGGATTTCATCATACTTAGTCACACATGATATATTTATTTTTTATAGTGGAAAACCAATTATTGAACAATGTTTCATATTTCAAATTAGTGGTTATTAGCACTTGAAAACCCTTGAACTCATCACTAGTTTGATTGTGTTTACATATTGTTATAGTTTGTTGTCTTGGTGCTTTGAAACCCCTGAACAACGATTATTTGTTATAGTATGAGATTCTTGTGTGTTAGATAGGTCAAGTTGTATAGTCAACTTTTGAATACACTTAATATCTAGACTTCCTTCCTAGAAATTGAGGGATAGATGGAAGTGAAATACTTGATAAATGGTGGTATGTCTATAGAGTGGTTTAACTACTTGACATATTATCTTGTGGGAACCTCAATGAGTTGAGTATGTAAATATTATTGATCATACAAGTATGTCAATCATCCAATTGGCCACAATGGCAAGCCTCTCCATGGAGGCACTATAGTGCAGATTGCCATCTAAGTTTGATGCACTCTTCATCAAAGAATAGTGGATGCATTTCCAAATCAAGACATTAGCACAACATGGATCCATGCCATTTCAAGATTACAAGCAGTTCATTGATTTGTGTGACCAACATAGCATAGGAAACAAAGCCAAATTAGTTGAGTTCCACCTACAAAACCTCATCTTAACTGATATGAATGTTTGGGATCTTGAAGAAAAGTTGGGAGACCTACAACTGATGACCTTTCCATCTAGGATGAATTGTGAGGAGGCCAGAGCTGAGGAGTTGAATAAATTAATGATCAAGAAGAAAAAGGACCCCTCTATATTAGGCCAGAGCAGATAAGTCCCATGGTTGTAATCAGTACTCACAACATTGTCTCCAATGATGCTAAACTAGCACCTAGATACCTTGCCACTCAACAATGGGTTAGCTCCCAGTTTGAGGACACTCTTAGGATGTTAGGGATAGAGAGGCAAAAAGCATGTCATAGAAGATGGAAGGCCATGCCACACAGTCTCAAAATTAGGGAGTATCACTCTCCTCAAAGGTTGAGGAATGAATTGGAAAGAACACCCATGTAAAAAAGTGTCATCAAATATTAAAGATCAATTGTATTGGACTCAATCTTAGTCAACATTTCTTGTTGGGTTTACAAGAAGGAAGGAATGAATAAGAGGAAAGGAAGTAGTGGACAGACATAGAGAAGGGTGTAGGCTTCTATCCTTGGAAGGGCACACCATCTGCAGAACCTTGGGAGGTTAGAGAGGCCACCAAGGCCATCAAGGACATGGACATAGATGATTGATTTGGTAAAAGGATGAGCAATAGTTTTAGTAGGGGTTGACGACGATGTTCATCAATTGGTGTATCATAAGGGTCACAATCGTATCCTCAAGCCTATTAAATTATCTTTTTCCCTCATTTATCGACAAATTTTGTTATATTTATGTTTATTGTGAGGGGTAAAAGATGTGTTGCAATGTCATGTGGCATAATGAATGTTAAATGCAGGAATTGGACCAATTTTGAGATAATTTGAGTGCAGGAGCTTGAAGTAAACAACAAGGAGAGATTCTATGAGCTTTTCCACCTCCTTAACTCCTCAAATCAACAAAACATCACCACTTTATCTCTCATCAACTCAAGGTCATTGGTAGCCAAACATGCCGAGGTCAATAGCAGTTGAGCCAATGCAAGTCAAGGATGATCTAGATCCACCTATTCTCGAGATAGGGAGACAAACATCCCTATTTTATAGGGAGTTGTTGGTAGCTACCTTTTTGTACAAATAAACATGCTAAAAAGCTCATTAGGATTCAAAGTTTTATTGTAGCTAAGAGGCCATTGAACTAAAGCACTTGTGGTTGCTAATTTGATGATGTATTTGAAATTTCTGGAATCATAATGAGAAATTTTATCTTGATCCATCACTGAGTTAGTTCAAAGGGCTAAAGCTCTTAGGTTTGGGCCCAATCCTAGCAACGTCGGCCCCTCTTGTGTATTTCTATTTCTCTTAGCCTAGAATGTTGATTAGTTGTTGCAATTTAGTAAAGTTTATTTATATTTCTTTTACCTAGAATATTGATTAGTTGTTGCAGTTCAGTATAGTATAATTCCTCAAAACATTTGTGACTGTGATCCCTATCTCACATCTCAAATGGGAGCATGATTAGAGGACTCCACCATCACATCCCAAAAACAGTGTCTGATTTCTTGTCTATGATTTCCTAGAAACTTTTTAATTTGGTATCTTGCTTCACATGTGATTTTTGTAGCTTAGGAAGTATTTAATTGCATAGATCAAGTCCTTAGCATTAGTTAGATAGTTTCCAAATTCAATTCATATTTTCCATCGTTAACTGTAATATTTTGCAAATGAAAAGAGGAATAGGTGCATGTGATGTTGTAGGGCTGTTGGATATACAAGAATGGAATCTTTCCAACCAACACCACCTATGACTTCTCCACTCCCTTCTCATGAATGCCAAACCATATTCTTGATCTATATTTTTTGGTCACCATCAGCAACCCTCTTAGCCCAAAGCTAGCCTTCATGAAGTGTCTATCTTGGCTAGGTATGTTGGTCCCCTTCCCTACATTCCCCACAACCTTCATTCAGCTTGCCATCACTTCATCCCATCATCATTACCCTCCAAACCCTCACGTCCAAGTTCATATAACATTTCAAGACTTCCTTTAGCATTACAGGAATCCTATAGCAACATCCAGTAGCACATGTGTAGTAACCTGTTTGAACTTGTTTTGACCTATATTAATAACATAGCTTAGTTTAGGAGTACTTTGACCCCTCAAATTTGACACAGTAGATGAATTCTACTATCACCTGAAAGTTTGTACGAACCCCAGGTTCATAACTGAAGTTGAAGAGCCTTTGAAAGTTGTGGCACTCTTGGTGCAATAATAGGACTTACAACTCTATGTAATCATTGTCGTCCTCCCTTCCACAAGAGGAACTAGAATTGAAGATCTTTGAGAGAATCATGATTTTCCTAGGTGCCCCTGCAATCCTAATGTAGCTACCATTTTTGGCACACTGAATTATTTTTTGAACATAGAAATCTCAAGCTTTTTCCAAATATGGGCCAGGAACATAACTTTGATATATTTACTGAAAGTTTCAATTTTTTCTGTTTTGTCCTTTGCATGAGTTTCATCATCATAAGCCACCTGATCCATAACAAAATAACAATAAAGATTCAAAATACCAAAGACAACACAAAATAAACAATGTTGTTCATAAGAGATTTGTCAGATTTCATATCTTAGGGATCATTAGAAACCTCCACATAGAAACAGATAGGCTCACACACAGAAATCTCACACACTAAATTAGTATAATCTCACACACTCTGTACAAATCTATTTACAAAACAGTAAAACTCAAGGCTCTCTCATATATTCCTGACCTTCTTGTGAAGGAGTTGAGCTAGTACCAGCTATTATACCAAATTAGAGATTTGAGGAGTAGACATTGCATATAAAACTAGACACAAAAATATCTGTAGATTGCACATTTAAACCAAGATACAACACACTAATATAGTGCTTATGAGATCCAACAGATTCCAAACTAACACATTCTTTGTTCAGAATCTATTTCAACAACTCAATCCACACAACAAACTCAATCTATCAATATTCTATTGTTAATTCTAAGTATACTATAAATTATATATTAATTATCTTTATAATTAACAATAATAATATTAATAATGAAAAATAAAGTTATAATTTAGTTACTTTTATGAATTTTTTTTAAGTTTAGAAAGGAAACACATTTCATGAAGTGTATTGATGCTCATTATGGATTGATGCTTATAGAATTTTACCAATCATTTAATTTAATAATAATCCAATCATTTGGATTTGCAAGGGTTTGCCAACTTCCTTTTTGCCATTGTGCTACCACCCTTAAACAATAATAGTAATAAAATTTTAATTGAGTTAATTATTTTGATTTTGCATCTTAGGAATGTGAAATATTTCATAAAAGTATTTTGATGTTTATCAATGTTTACCAAGCTTTAAATTTTATCACTATATTAACATTTATTTTATAAGAAATATACATGAAATAAATATTTGAAGATATTTATCATATCCACTAAAACCATGAGATGTATATACCTTTTTTTTTAAACAATAAACTACACTAATATATATTATATATGATATATTATATGATATGAATTAATATATCATTATATATATCAACTTAGTCATATTAATCTAACATATATTTCAATTGATATAACATTTCAACATATATTATATATTTTTAATTAAAAATCAATCATATATCATCTTTTATTTTATACGTTTTTATAGCAGTTGTCTATAATGAGACTTTTTGAAAGCTTTTCCGGCGGGTTTTTCCGATCAAAATCCGGCAGCAATTTATTGGAGTCACAAGTTTGATAGCTAGTTTCTGCACAATCAAAGGGTCCCAGGGGTTTTTCAGGGTGCTGAATCCAAATATGCAGTCAAAAAAACCATTTTAACTGCTAAAAATCAAGATTTAACCTCGATTTCTTCCACCCGCCACCGGAATCTCCAAAAAGTAGCATTATAGACAACTTCGTTTTTATAGGATAAATGTACTAAAATTAATATAAAATGTTTTTTTAAGTGATATCTGTTATAATTCGGGTCCATTAGTCTAATCCACGCGACTGTTGACTTTATTTTTGCATCCTTCTAGAATTATCTGCCCAATCTCAATAATAGCTCAGAGTCTATATCTCATGGGGCGGGGCACATTGGTCAGCCGGCAGATTTGACTACTTCATAAGGCTGAAGTAAATTGATTGAATGATTTTTCCATTTTCATAGCGTTTCATCATCGGCTGTCTTATATAATTATCATCTTAAACAATATATCTAGCGGGCTAATTATAATAAAAAAATAAGAATCACAACGTGGATTGGTTGAATTAGTCTCCGGTTTCTTTAACTCACGAAAGAGACTTGGAGATTGTCGTCACTAAAAGTTTCTAAAAGCCGAGGGAGCTGGGCACGGGATTCAACACTGGCGGGCACACGAGCATTGACATCGGAGGTACCACCGGTTTAGATATTTAGATTATCTTTGAAAAGAGAACTGACAGTCAATTTCACCCAAATTACGTGAACGTGACTCGTCTTTTTCAGTTTACCCTTTAACCCATCTCTTTTTGGTAAAAATTAATGGGCAGAAATTTTGTTGGGACATGTGGTTGGAATCTCAAAAAAAAATTGGTATGAATAAACAACTCAATCATTATGAGACAAAAAAATAAAAAAATCATCATCTATCCACTAATTAAGTAAGTCGTATCTATAAATAACCCCTTTTCTTCTTTGATTTCCAGTGCACAGCGGAGTAGCTTCCACTGGAACTGTTGAAAAGATAAGCATATATATACTTACAGGAAAAGAGAGGAAAATGGTGGCCGGGACAGTAACAACCGAATATGTGTCACAGGTGGAGACAAAGAGATTGTGGAATGCCATGGTGAAAGACGGGCACAACCTCTACCCAAAGGCCTTACACGAATTTCACATATCTTCTGTCACCGTGCTTCAAGGAGATGGAGGCGTGGGTACTGTCAGGCAGCTGAACTTCACATCTGGTATTACGCCTATAAAATCTTCTGTTCGCTTGAAATAATCGCAACAAGATAATTATACTTCCTCTCCTAATTATTCTTACTCGGGCCTATGATGAGAATTATTTTGAAGTAGCAGATAGGCTTGAATATAATTTCCAATGAAATGGTATTTACAATGGGTTTTGTTTTGATGTCACAGCTAACAAGGATTTCAGCTACATCAAGGAGCGTTTGGATGTAATCGACGAGGAGAAGATGGTGCACAAGTATGCAGCGATCGAAGGGGGATCGCTGGGGAAGAAACTGAGTGCATTGAACTTTGAGCTCAAGTTCCTTGGCAGGAAAGAAGGGGGATGTGTGCTTACTTGGATCTGCAACTACGAAACCCTCCCTGGTGCTCCGGATGGTGAAGCCAGAGTAGATGAGATCAAGAAAATGGACGACGCCATGTTCAGGAAGATCGAGCAGTATCTCATCTCCAACCCCGACTTATACTGCTAAATATACGATTAGCAGCAAGTTCAATGCCTTAGTGTCGATGAAAGTACCTAAACTATCTATCTTCTCAATAAAGAATAAGCTTGGGCTTTGTTTGTTACTTCAATTGTCTTCAGTTAGGTTACAAAAAAATTGGTGTGAAATTATTCCTGCTTATGATCGATAATCTTTTTCCAATTGGTACCTTAATTTTTGTTCTGTTTGCTGGAAACGTGCGTGGTCACTAAATTGAAGTTTATTAGTTGCGCTGTATACTAGCAGTGTGGTCTCAAGTTTGGTTGTAATCCAAATTGACTGTAGATCTTTAATGATTGCAAGGTTTCACTCTTACATTAAACACCCAAACCCCCATTTCAAAATTGGATTCTAAACAGCAATAAACAAGTAAAACAACAAGTAAATGTACATTGACCAGGAGATTACATATTTTTGTTTTAGCTCACAGTTGAAAATTTTCAGGAATAGTTGGATGTATGGAGTTAAATAGATGTCTTTGAGGCAGTGGTTGGAACGCTTTGTGCCAACCATCTGAACTGTGGGAAGTTCTAGGGATGAGGAATATCGCCCTCTCTTACATTGTTTTGGTATCTCTATTACCTTCTGAATTTCAAGATGCCCCATCACATTAAGGTCAGTTGAAAATGGTAAGATACATCTATCCCAATCTGCCCTAAGATGTTGTATATAGAACGACTCCATGTCGTTTATTGACATGGATCTAATTCAATTTTTAATAAATTAAATACATAAATGTTTTTGTTAGTGATTTTGAAATAAAGTTATAAATTATTGTAATTGGTTAAGGGCTTTCTCTTACGTAAATAAGTAGGTTTCGCAGTTCAGCGTTTCTCTGAGGGAATGCTAATCTATTCTTTATTTATCACCAATGGTTTGTGATACATGACTTGGTTTTGCCAAATAGAATAATGTATTGTTTGCAAGTTTTATGATTGAAAATTGTCAATTCTTATCAATCCAAAAAAATATCATAAATTATCAAACATATTTGCGCTTAAAAATAAATAAATAATGTTTATAATATTTAAAAATAATTTTTAATGTGTAATCAAACAGAGTCTTCAATAAATATTTGTACTTAAAAATAAATATAATAATGATTATAATATTTACAGCTCATTCTTAATTCGTAAGCAACATAACGTCTTCAAATAAGATTATCTTTTTATTTATATTTTTGGACTTTTCAATAAAAACAACATGAAAGAGAAAATATTTATTTCTGCAAATTATTTTAATTTTAGATATATTACTATAATATATATAATACTATATATTTAATATTAAAGTATTAAATATACGCTTAATTACAACATTTCCTTACTATAAATTGTAAAAATTCTTTTTATATAAAACTAAGCATATAAATATGAAATTGTGTTGAAGATAAACTACAATATTTGTGAAATAAGTTTGAATATAATATATTAGTAAGTAACTTACAAAGTTCAAATCATAAAATATTAGACAATATTTCTAATATTTAAATTTCTAATGATGCTATATAATTTGGTATAGTTTTAGTGATTTTTTAAAATAAAATTTTTATTATAAAATTTGGGTGAATCATTTAAAAAAATTAAGAGTGGTCAATATTTCATATGAAAAATATAGAAATTGGCCTGCCCACTTGTAAATATTGGCTGCTAAAATTATATATATATGACTTTAGAGTGGAGAGGAAGACTTCAAATAAGAACTTAAATTAAAGGAGTAACTGTGAGTGAAACGTGGAAAAAAATAAAGCCCAAATAAAGTTGTTGAAAGAAATTATAGAAAGTAGTAAAACTTTCTAAGTAGTTTAAGCTATGAAGAGTTGGTTTAAAAAAAAATTAAAAACCCTTTAAAAAGTTAGAGAACACAATAAGAAAGCCATGTAATATGAACACAATGATAAAGATTTAAAAATTATACATGGCATGCCTATATTCATGTGATAGTAAAAAATGTTTTTTTATGTTGTTATATATAAGTTTCTTTTACACAAAAACTATAGAGTTCATCTATGAGGAGTGTTGTAATAAAGTCAAAACTGTAGAGTTCATCTATGAGGAATGTTGTAATAAAGTCCTCACATAGTATGCATATGATAGAAATCATAAAAAATGGATAAGAAGGATTATGTAGGCAACCCATTTTAATCATGTTGTAGATGAAGAGGTATGAGATAAAACAAAAACCAAAAGTATTATGCAGTTCCTTCTAAAATAGATAAGAAACATTATGTAGGAAATCCATTTGATTGTGTTCTAGATGAGGAGGTACCAGATAAAAAAAAATGAAAAGTATCGTGTAGTTCCTTCTAATCAAATATTTAATCCTCAATAAAAAGAGCAATGCTAGAACCCACTAGCCTCACCATTGTGATACTTTTTGATCATCCATGTACAATGATCCATTGGAATACCCTCTTTAGAGAGGGTGTTTGTTGTAGTGTTGTACTGCGTGAAGATTTGGGAAGAAGAGAAAAATGAGAAATCATATTTAAAAAAATTTGTATAATTCAGCAATGGTTGGATCCTTTGGTTCTGACATTTGTGTGTGTGCATCTTGTCCAATTTATGATCAACTAAGAGTTCACAACAATATGAAGAGAGTATTTTTTTCATGAGAAAAAAACAATAAGAGCTTGAGAGTCATGTGTTTGGCATGATTTTTTGTACCCTCATAAAGCCCCATTTTAATGTGGACATAGTGGTTTTCAAGAAAATAGAGAACAATTCCACCACTGCAAATTTTCAGATCACCCTGTAATGCCCTGTCGAAAAATGCCCGTGTTCGCGATTTATCAATTTGAGCAATAGGATCATTTCTAGCATCTTGAAAATACTTTGGCTTCAGTAAGATTTCAAGGATGGCTAGGGATTGTGCAATGGTGTTTTATTTTCTCGTCCTTTGGTTGTATAGGAACATCATCTTTTAGAGGGTTATTTTATTGATCAATATTTTCATCTCTTTCATGAGATTTATCCTGTTTATATTTTTGGAAAGGGACTGTTGGTGACTTCTTTTGCAAAACCCTACCAGATCTAAGTTGAACATTATTTAGACCTAATGGGGTTATCATACAAGATTGAAAATTTTGACCTTCAATATTATAAGAAACCTATTGGTTTTTATTATTCGGATTTGGGAGTGGTTGAGAAGGTAGTTGATTGGATTTTTGAGGCAATGGTAATGAAAGTTATTGATTTGGATTTTGGAATTGTGGGGATTAGTTTGGTTGAGGAGAATAATACAGTGGTGGAAAAGAAAAAAAGGTTGTTGAAATTGAGGATATTGAGGATTTCGTCCATAAGAGTTTTTCCAACATTGTGCCGAGGATGGATTTTCAGGTTGTGCGGGCAAAGGTTTCCAAGGCATAGGTGCATATGACTAATATTAAGTATTGAAACCTTGAATCATATTTTATTCTTGATTTTTCCATGGCATTTTAGCAATAAAACAACGTGATTCAGTCTCGCTTGTTCCAGCCTCATCTTGAAAAAAGACTTTAAGGTCGAGTATTGAGGGACATTCCCTTGTGTCATGATTTTTAGCACATATGACACAATTTCTATACTATCAAGATGGCACTCTCTCAAAGCATGTTTCTCTCTACATTTGAGAGATAAAATAGATAACACAACATTCTCAACTTTTTCTTATTTTGTAACTTTAGAGTATATAGTTTCTCACTAAGATTCCTAAGAATATTTGTTTTGAATTTATAAAGAAAATTACCCATTTCAGCTATACTAACTATTTGAGTTATAGATTTACTAATTCTTGACATGACAATATCTCTTGGATTTTTAACCAGTTCTAGCCTTTCCCTTGAAATATGTTTACAAAAATCATATATTTCACCCATGAAAGTTGTGAAACATCTCCTTTTCCCATTAAGTTGAGAAGGTCAATCCATTCATATCTTGTAGGTTTCAACAAAAGAGATTTAATTTCTCATCATCTAGGTCATGTATCATAGCCCTTTTAACATTATAAGTTAGTTTTTCAACTATGTCTTTAACGATTTCATCCTCTTTTTGCATCATATTTAAGAATTCATCCTTAAGGTTATGGGGCATACAATAATCTGTATACTTTTCTAAGAACATTTTTTTCATTTCTTCCCATGTTCTAAAAGTATGTGTTCCTAGTCCCATAAACCATTTAAGTGCTTTGTCTTTAAGGGTAGTTGTAAATAGTTACAATTTATGACTTTAAATGAAAGTAGTCATAAGATCTACACAAGACTTGAAACTCAAAAATAAATTTTTATATATCCTCACTTCTTAAACCATGGAAATTGGGAAGAATATAAGGTGAGATATTTTTCATTGTGGTTGTGGTATCTTTATCAAAGATAGGAAATCCATAAGGATATGGTTCTCTCCTACCTCCTATACCATCTCAACCACCTCATCCTCTACCTTGTCCTTTATTTCCTCCTCTGCCTCTTCCACCTCAAATCCTAACTTAACCATTTACATTGTGTACTTCTCCTTCCCCTTCCCCTATCATTGTAAATTCTTTAGAGCTAATGTAAGGTTCAATGATGGGATTATTTAACTCTTCTTCTAGTTCCTCCACTTAAATTGTATATTAGAATAAACTTCCTCTTCTTCACTACGTATCTCTAGTTCTTATCTTGAGAATGTTTCTCCTATTGAAGAGAGAAATATTATTCCTTCTGATGGGGACATAGGTTCATCAACTACAACTTTAGTAGATGAAGATGGTGAATCTATAGGTTTGATTTCCAATCTATGCACCTCCGAGAGTCTATGTCTACCTGCACATAACAGAATGTTAGTGTCAGTGGATGGTGTGGCACTACATAATGTAGCGATGGAGGAGATCAAATAAACATATATAAAAATATCAGGGACATATAAAAAACCAAAGAGGGCAAAAAAGGCCTCAGCCTTAGTATATTATCTCATAATGCAATGTACAAATAATGATAATAGTACAAATAAATACATGACGAATTTTGTTCCAATATAGTACATCTATCTTTGACACTATGTTTGAGAAAATCTCTCAACCAAAAACTAATCTAGGATCGTAATTAGTTGGAGAGAATCTCTCAAACAACTAGGCCTAAACTAACTCCTAACTATGAGGAACAAACTCAATCTAGAAAGGTAGGATTAAATCCAACTTTCTTGATTTTAATTAATTGAATTATTTTGGACATAGAATTGTTTTTATCACATGAGAGTGAGACTAACATTCCCCCCCTCAATGATAAGTCCAAAATAAGAATCAAGAACCATCTTCCAAATTCTCTTGCTAAAATTATTGATTCTCAAAAAAATTGCCTACAAAACCGCCAAAGCTCGATGCTGAAAAAAGTTCCAATCAGAAGATGACATGAGAAAGTTGGAAGTCTAAGTTGTCTCTAAAATTTTGCTTGACAACTCCATCACGTGCCAAGCTACAAAAGGATCCATCTATCCTTTACTTGCAATCATAATCCTTTGTCCACTGAAAAAATATTGAGAATTCCCATTGGCTACTTTGATGTTGATCACCCACTGGCTGCTTTCATGATTATGATGGCAAAAATTGTGGATTTCCCCCTGGCAAATTTGTTGATGATGACAACTGAATCCTTTGTCGATGCCCACTAGATAGTTTGATGAAGACTTCCCAATGGCTATTTTTCTAATGTTGTCTAAACTTTCAGTGTGACAACCACCTTCAATTCTATTATCATTTCCCCCCATTTCTAGCTAAAAGGAGGGACAATCATTTGCACTTGATTTCTGAACTCCCCCCTTAAGGTGTATGACAATTTCACCACCTCCATTTTACTATAGAATTGGTCTTCATGTGAGACTAAATCCTTCGATAACACATAGAAAATTGAGAAACTGAGTTCGGATAATCCACAATGTTCTTCATATTTATTTGTTGACGTTTCGAGCCTAGACCAAGACTCATCATCAGGACTGATATACAGAGAGGAGAAAAGCAAGAGATAAATAAGGTGAAGGAGGGTTTCTGAGTGTAAGCCGACCTCCTTTATATAATTAATCCTATTTTCTTTATTTAATAATATTATCATGATATATTTATTTATTTGAATGTTTTTACATAC
>APFE030533992.1:276375-299544 GCA_000404065.3 Pinus taeda | reverse complement strand
CATAAGAAGTTAGAATTCCGTGCAGCTGTGACATTTTAAGGTTTTGTAGATTCTCTTTTTCTTCTATTGCAGAAACTTTAGATTCAAACCTAGGGGACAAAGATCTTAGAACTTTTTCAACCACAACAATCTCTTTTATTTCTTCACACAAATTTTTCATACAACTACCAATCTCATCTACACGAAGAAAATAGTTAGCCACACTTTCATCAATGTACATTTTGAGATTTTCATACTGAATTCTGAGGGTTTGAAGTTTTTCTCGTTTTACCTGATAATATCCTTCATAGCTTAGAACAATATTGTCCCATATTTCCTTTGTAGATTTAAACTGCATAACCTTCATGAATTCTGATTGAGATAGACATCCTAGAAGAGTATTGACCACCTTTGAATTTGTTTCATATTTCTTCTTCTCAGCCATATCTGTAGGAGTTGTTGATGGAAAAGCATACCGTGTGTCTATGATATCCTAGACTTCTGTACCAAGAGATTGAAGATAGGTAGTAACTCTTACCTTCCAATATACAAAGTTTGTCCCATCAAAAATCGGTGGCCTAATTCATGCTTCCCTCTCGTAGTTTCTCATAATGATAGAACTTCCTTCAAGTGATCAAGCTTCTTCAGAAGAACTTGGCTCTGATACCAATTGTTGGAAATAATACTGAGAGGGGGGGTGAATCAGTATTATCAAATTCTTTTCAATATATCTTCCAGATTTATACTTTAATTTATTCTTTAGGTATTGATCATTAGTAACAATGAGCAAGAACAAGAAAAACAGATAATCACACCAAGGAACACCAGATATAAGGTGGAAACCCAATGTGGGTGAAAACCACCTGCTGCAATATGTCTCTATCTTCTTTCAATTAGAAACTTCTTTTACAATGATTTTGTACTGGTGCAGTCCTTTACCAGTGCATAGGCTGCAACCTGCAGAGAGCTACAAGCCTCTCTCGTTTTCCAGTCTCTCCTGGAAGGGAGCTACAACCCCCTTTGCTCTTCTACTTCTTTAAGGACCACGTTTCATGAATTTTCAAACTGGATCCATGAATATCAAATAATCAACAAGTACATATGACTCACACAATCTTCTTTTATAATAAACAAAGGAATCAACCAATAACTTTTTAGAATGCAGTAACCAGAACAGCAATACAAGTAATCTAAACCCATAACTCTTCAACAATCGAGAAAAGGCAGCCAACAAATATTTCAAGAAAAGTCCGCAACTTCACCAATAGAAACTTGCGAATATCCGTAGCCCTTCTGTGTCTAAACTGCGCAGATCCGCACCTACATTGTCTGCCTGACAGCGTACCTACGCATCTGGTCCTTCTGTTCCTATGCATACCTCTGCACTGTGCCTTCTGTTCCTCTGCGTACCTCCGCACCTGCGCCTCCTACTGCACTACGTACCTCCGCACTGTGCCTTCTACTACACTGCGTACCTCTACACCTGCGCCTTCTACTGTGCTACGTACCTCCGTACCTGCGCCTTCTACTGCGACGCATACCTCTGCACCTGTGCCTTCTACTGTGCTACGTGCCTCCGCACTTGCACTATGGATCGCCTGCAGACCTCCGAATAGAGCCAATTTATCAGTCCTCCAATGTGTGACAAACTGTCAGATCCACAGATCTGATCATGCTCCAATGAGATCACGACTTATCAATAGATCTGCCTTACAGTTTACAGAATTCTCCTTGATTTAGATCTAGCATTATCAAACTGATCAACCAAAATTTCATATCTTAAGATATTCAAAATTCAAAAAAAGGGTGTCTAGCCAAATGACCTCCTTCCCTTTTTATAGGTGAGTCTTTACTCAAACCATGGTCCAAAACCATAGGTATTCAATACTAGGAACCCAATACCTTGGATCAATACTTTTAGATGCAAAACCACGAACCAAAACCATAGGATCAAACATGTCGAGCTAAATACCATGGACCATTCATAAAGATTCCCATGTGCACACACTTCTCTGCATTGGAGTGAGTGAATTTGACGTCTGCACCTTTTAAATCAAGCAACTGCGGGTATGTCCGCACTTCTTGGTCGGGGTACCTACGGGTCTGCACCTTTGCTTAGGCTCACTTGCGCGAATCTCATTTTCTATGATTTGAGAGCTTGAAAAGAGATCTGCCACTTGAGTGATTTGCCATCAAGTACAACACCTGTGCCATAGTGCCAAACCTAAATCATAATGCCAACATCTATCTCATGATTGCAATCTTGCAAATCTTTAATCTCTAGTTACTTTGAATACGTTTTCCTCCTTTACCCATTATGACTTTTGACATGCTCACTTGTACTTGCTCACTTTCTTGCTTGATTTTTCTTGATGCTTGCTTGTAACACTTGTAGGATTTTTAGAATTTGGTCGCTTGAATGTTGTACTATGATCAGGCTATCAGATACCACCAAAAATGCACTGAATGTTTACAATGAAAAGTTCAAATGATATTGACTCACTTCAGGATAATTGACTCACTTAATTGACTTAGTTAAAAAGAATTCAATCACTTTACCTCCTATAAATTCACAATTTGGGTGTCGGTTTCAACCGAAAATTCACCCTTACAATTCAGCTCAATTTTATTTGAAATTGTGTACAAGTTAACTTACAAATTATGATTTTGCAAGTTACACAATGACCAATTGTTGTGGAATGTTGATGTAGTCTTTTGAAATACATGAGTTTGTAGTTGCATTAACTCGATTTCCTTGCATGGATTTTCTTGTTAATGTACAATGTTGATGTTGCCAACTTTGATTATGTGTTGTAGTTGCACAAATGATTGTTATTGTTTGTTCTTGATTGAATTCTCATTGCAGCTTCTTAATTTTAGGTTCTTTGATTAACTTTCTTGTTTCATTCACTTTCTTGAGACTCCTTGTGTGTGTTAGATAAGATAATTGTAGTGTCAAAACTAGACTCAAAACATGCATAATCAATCACTACACAAGGTGTACCTAAGATCACCTTATTCAATTTCGGGCGGATCTAGGACACTGCAACACCACAAAAAATATTTCTTTATTAAATATTGAAGTACATCAACCTTCACCTTCACAAGATTGTGAATGAAATTTCTCAAGAAATGAGAATCCCGCACTCGAAAACTCTAGAAACAAATTATCTTCAAACACTAAGTGTTCACTGACCCAACCTCTCAAAGTAAAACATTAATTTGAATTACAACAATGACTTTCTCTAGAAAATTCACTTATCACTCCAAATACAAAACACTTATTGCTCCAAAATTACAAAAAATAATTTCAGTTTATCACTCCACAAAATTGAACCTTATCTCTCCAAAATAAAAATTTTAATGCACCTCTCTTAAAAATTACATTATTTCTCCACAAATATTAAAAAATCCTTTATCTCTCCAAAAAATCATCCTTATTACAAATTTAAAAATATAATTACAAAAAAATCCACCTTATCTCTCCATTAACATTAATCCCTTTTTAATTTATTTTAAACTCTCATTTAAAAGAACTTTATGAAAATATTTTAGAACATGAATTAAAAGGTGAACGGAAGTAATTTATAAAGGCAATGCTTAGGGCCTTTTCGAAATGTGAAAGAAAACACAGCACCAAAACAATATGTACGCACAAAAAAAAAAAGAAACTTTAATGCATTAATTCACTTATCTTCCACGCTATCATTATGGGCAGACTTTTAGTCACTATGCATCAACCATGTGAAAGTGGCTAAGCTTTTCGCAAAATTTCACGGAAGTAGATTTTCCCATAGGACTTCACGCAGAGAACTTCACACAAGGCTCTTCAACATGGCTTCTTTTCCATGCTTGTGCTTACGCAAGTCACACTAGTTTCCTCCTCGATGCTTTCGCTTCTTATGATGTGGCTTAATTTGAAATTCCATCTCAGATCACTGATGAATAATTTTGTGGTGACATATCATTCTTATTTTGTTGAAGTAAATTATGTGCCAATGGCTCCCCTTTTTGCCACATACTCTCGCCACGAGAATGAAGTTGATTCTGTCCCACTGGGCTGTTGATTTGTAGTAGCATCGAATGTTCTCTAGCCACGAAATTTGGTGGAGAGGTTGGGGGGCATGAGATATCCAATACCAAGAAAGGGTTTGTGTACATTCTAAACAGTTAAGGAGATATTAAAATAATTAATATTTTTAATGGAGCCCCTAAGTCTAAACTTAGGAAAATTAAAATATTAATGTGGATTAATATAAAACTATGCTAGAATGGTCCAAAAGATATGGATCAAGCCATATCTAATCTTATCCATTAATTAGGGACTTAATCTCAGCAGTTGATATGCCAATGAGAAAAGTATAAGAGGTGGCTTGAGCGTCACTTGGAGAGTACACCAGATGATTAGTCATTCTATTCTCTAGAGTAGGATTTGCTAAGAGAGATAGAATCAGTGATCAAAGTTACAGATGAGGGGAATTGAGTACATAGAGTTAGAGAGGCATAGATTGTGCCAGGAGAGCAGTGCAGGAGCCAGAAAGAGTGAAGAAATAGTAGCCAAGGCTCACGTAGGGCCACGCAGAGGTAGCTGGGAGCTGCGTAGTGCTACAAAGAGGCCAGCATTGCTAACAGAGAGGGGTAGATGAGTGATGCAGGGCTTCTTGAGGCTGATGCAGTGCTAATGCTGGCAAAGACAGGTTGACGTAGTTCAAAAAGGCAGACGTTGGGTTTTCTGGGGTAAATTGGTGCTGAGGAGCTGCCGGAAGGTTTATCCATTGTTTCAGTTAGGACATTTGTCTCAAATTGAGAGGTACTACTTCCAATGAAATTCTCTATTGTATAAGCTAGATTTGGCACCTAGATTGTACTTTGAAATTGCTTAATTTGAAAACCCTCACATAGCTACAATGATTTTCTCACATTGCATTTTTCGGGGACATTGGTCCAAAAATAATGGTGTCATTTGGTGTGATTTTTTCTATTTCTTTCAGCTGATGATCTATAATATGTTGAGCATGCAATAGTGTTTATTTTTAGTATTTACATTGTAAATAACTTTTTAAGTAACATAACAAGTAGGTAGGAATAAATCTGTAAAGTGCATGGAGGGTTTCTAACTAGTAGACTTAGAAAGTTCAACATGGTATCAGAGCGTGGTTGTACATCATAGGAGAATTGAGGACATTAGCTGTGTAGAGCAATAGCAGTTGAAAACAGTTGTCTTGAGTGACAAAATTTGTTTCTAGCATAACAGAAAAAAGGGAAGGGTGATGCAGTTCCTTCGTCATCAAGGGTGAGTTAGGGAAAGGTAGTGCAGATACTAAGAGAGGCAAAGGTAGACTCACACAAGGCCAAGAGGGCTGACACAGTTGGATGAGGAAGCTGGGTTGCTAGGGCTGAGAATGCGTAGGGCCTAGGAGCTCTCACCATCAAGTTGTTGGGGTTTAGGAGGCTATGCGAATGTTGCAGAGTGGAGCTAGTGAGGTATTGTAGTCAGAATAGTACCTCGCAGGGCAAGGCCAAGAGGAGGGAGTTTCTACTGAGGGTTTCTAGCCAAGAAATCTGGATCAGAGTAGGGGGGATCTCAACATCAGTAGAAGGATTTCCAAGAGGGAAATAGAGAAATAGAGGGAGTCACATCGAGAACTTCCAAGATGGAAGTAGAAGAGCATCATGGCACTACACGGAGTAAGAGACTAGAACAGGCTGGATGAAGTGTCAAACTTCACAGTCTGAAAGCCTAGAATCTTATCCATACTTCAATTAAATCATGTCAAGCACTTTGCCTTGAAGACAATGGTTATCCTAGTCTTCCTAGCTAAGAATGACAAGTATGAGGAGGCAATGGCAAGGGCCAAGAGCATCATCCTTGATGAGGTCAAGGAACATGTAGTACCACACATTTCTGAGAAGGAAATGGCAAATGAGATGTGGGAGGCCCTAAATATATTCTATCAATATACTTCTGTGCAAAGAGGAATGTTACTAGAAAACTAGTTGAGGTCACATCAGATGAAGAAGGGAGAACTGATTGACACCTTCCTCGAAGGAGTGAATGAGATCTAAGATCAGTTGACTATCATAGAAGCCATGCCAGACCAGGAATTGATGGCGAGGAAAACCCTGAAGAAGTCCTAGAAGACTTGGAGGTATTTGTCCAAAGTATACTGGGCAAAGGGACACTTGCACCTTGAGATGAGATGTGAGTGGCTCTTCACCAAGAAGAGATCAGACGTCAATTAAAGGTGGGAAGTAGCAGTAAGGGGATCAGAGTAAAAAAGAAAGAGGAGGAAAATTTTTCCTAGCATCTGAGGGAAAGCAAGAAAAACAAAAGAAGAAGGATCTCTCCAAGATCAAGTGCTTCCATTGTGGGGAGTTGGGTCATTATGTGACCCAGTGTCCAAGGAAGAAGAGTATGGGAGAGTTTTGAAATTCTAAGGCAGCACTAGCAAGGGTAAAGAAGGAAGTGGAGACAGACGATGATTGTGCCATGAGTGCACACGCACCACTTAAGAAAAAGTGGGGAGACGTCAAGTTGTATCAAGTGGAAAAAAAGCAATGAGGGGCAGGATCCTCGAGGTACCTAGACTTTTGGATTAGACCTTGCTATGGGAGCCCCGAAGAGGAGTAGCAGTACTGGCTGATGTGGGTAGAGATGGATGTAGATGGAACAACAAAGAGAGCTATAGTGCAGGAGTCCTCAAACAACACAAGGCTAATAGGCTACAACAGTGCAAGAGATACGTGAGTGTTGCACCTACGTAGGATGGCACAAAGAGGGGTGCAATGGTGTGAGATGCAGGGAGTTGTTGCAGCAATGCAGAGGTCAGAGTGGGAGCACTTGTCAGCGATAGAGGGAGCTTCAACATTAGGAGGGTCTCTAGCCCAACAGAGAGGATAGAGTTGGGAGATCAATTACTTACTTCTCAATAACTCAGTTGCAGTGCAGTGGTGGGATGCACGATGAAACATGATGAGAGGAGTTGCAGTGCAGATGCAGTGTTGGGATAAAGGACCACGAATAACACAGATGTAGAGGGAGTTGTCGTACAAATGCAGTAGTGGCACTTGTAGAACCATGCATATTAATACAAGATACACCAGTGCATTGGATGGTTGGAAATAGGACTTGTATTAGCACAGAGACTGATGCCGGATGATTAGAGTAATACTCAGTGAGTAGTATTGCTAGAGCAGAGTCCTCGCTAAGAGGGAGTGTTGATTAGTGGTGGCAATAGATGTGATCTAATAATGAAATTTTGTGTAGAGGTTGGGGCGCATGAGATCTCCAATACCCAGAGTTTGGGAAGATTCTAAACAATTCAGGAGATATTAAAATAATTAATATTTTTATTGGAGTCCTTATGTCTAAACTTAGGGAAACTAAAATATTAATGTGGATAAATATAAAACTATGTCAGAATGGTCCAAAGTACATGGATCAATCCATATCTAATAATAGTCATTTATTAGGGACTTAATCTCAGCTATTGATATGAAAACGAGAAAAGTATGAGAGGGCGGTTGACGTTGTGTTAGCCAAATAGATCCCGTTACTACTGGCCCTTTTGGCAACAGTCTAGAGAGCACAGCCTGAGGTCTCACTCAAAGTAGTATGGGAGGGTTCTAAAACCAACTTTCTGCACCCTAAAGATGTCTGATGAGTTCTAGTGGTTTGCGATTTGACCCTATACACAAATTGCTTCGCACACTTCCTGTACCTTGCAACCTAATATGCTGCCTTCACGTAGCCATACTCGGGGGCTGAGCATTGTGCTCTACGTTATCACCCAAGATCTTACTAGTATTTCAATGTTAGTTGATTATTTTAGCCTACTTGTGTGCTTTAAATTATACTTAACGTCATAAACCATTCATACAGGTGCGCGCAGTAAATAAACAATATATTTGCAAGTTAAAACATACATTAACCCAAGAAAAAATACACAAAATTATGATAGAACATTTATTTATTAATTCCTTCCTCAGTTACAGACTCAGCTTCATCCTGCGCACTCAACTATAGGATTCTATGCACTCAATTGTGGACTACTAGGCCTCTGCACACTCAAATGTAGAGCCTTCTCCTACTCTACGACCCAAAGACACACTTTGCTTAATCCTTAGACCTTCTTCTCTCTACTAATCTTCTATATCTCTTTACACATAGAGCCTCGCTCTACTTACATAATCCCATGGTCTGCAGACCAAGGGTACATCTATCCATCCGACATTACATTACAAAAGCAGCACAGACAACCCTGTGACTCTATCATACATTTCGTGCTCCGCGCCGGAAATTTGTAGATCTTTACAACAAAAATGCGTCAAAACTTGGGTTTTGAGTCGCAAAGCATGCCTTGGGGGGAATACCACACCCAATAGGCCCCCAACACAAATATCGTGACTCGCCCTAGAGTCACTCTGTTAGCATCGTGATATTTGCACGGAGTCCCTCCAATTGTTCTCGAATTGTGCAAAGGTTAGTAGCGCACCGAGCTACTGCATGCTAGATCTGTTGCATGCACTGTTATGGGACCTCTGTGTTTTGGGTGCGTCTCTGCATCTATGTGTGTATCCCCTATATGTGCATGAGCTTGCTTTCGATGTCTGTCATGATGGTGAAGGCCTCATCAATCGAAGGCTATACACACGCTTTTAGAACTTCCTCCTTATGTCGTGCCACGTCCACATACTCCCTCAATGCTTTAGCTTGTTGCATCATTACAAGCTACTGGGTGAGGACCACTATCAGTACAGTTCCTCTGACACGGTCATACTATTATTAGAGTTATCACGCCTCTATCTCTAAGCACTTGATGTTGGGGTCCTCGTGCAAAGTGGTGAGGACCTCAAGTGATTCTTCCAACATGTTGGTGCAGTCTCGTACTGCACCTCTGATTTCCTCCAATCCCATTGTGATAGTGCTATAACATTGTTCTCTGACTTCTAGGGCAATGGATGGTTGTGCCTTTAATCGTAGCTTGATGTTCTAAAGATTTAGCTCCAATTGAACCTTTTTTGTTTCTTCGCTGGCCTCACAGACTCCTGCTGCTAACCAGTGGATCCACACCTCCACTTGTAGGTCTGCTGGGATGGCCATCTCTGAGATTTTTTGAGAAGTTTCATCTATCACCTATACCAACTGTTGGTTTTGCGACACCAAGTCGTCATGCTACACGCTGAGTTTTTCCATATTTATCTTATGCTCATTGAGGACTTGGAGCGTGCGGGTCTCCCTAGCGTATAACTTTGTCATTATCCCATCCTGCAATAGATGTATTGTCTCACGTAGAAGGGTAGCTTGACTAACATTGATACCTTTCATCGTGCCAACCGAAAACTTGTTTCCCTCATTTGATGTCATTAGATCCCCTTTCGGCAACATTATTGTGTTCACCATCCACGCGTGCAACATTTTCTCTATTGTTGTGGATCCTACTGCAAAGTTGGTTGAAAGCGTACCAACCTGAAGGGGGCATGCATGTAATTCCTGCAACTATGCTCTAAGGGACCCCAACACAATCTGGTGCTCCTACATAAAATCTTGGAGAGCCTCATTTGTGACATCACACAACGTCTTATCGATGTCATGCAGATCACCCTCAGTTAGGGTGATCGGGTCAATGGACAATTTTGAGGCCTCGACCTTCTTCTTTGATCCTACTCGCTCTTTTGGGTGTTAGCACTTCAACTGTGTGGATGCAGTCCATGGGTCTATGCCTCCTCCTTCTATTTCTGCTTCCTCTATTGCCTGCCCTTGTCAAGGAATTGCTTGGCCCTCGCCCACCTTTGTGGCTTCTTCCTGTGCTACTATTGCTACTGTTGTAGCGTTTTCCTACTTGGTTTCATTTTGTGCCACTGCACACACCTCGGCTATTGTTGTTTCCTTCTACCTTTTATCAGCCAATTGTGCAATGCGCAGCTTGGCATTGTCTTTCTTCTTCTGTGTTGCTCACCTCTCGAGTTCTGTAATGTCTGGGGTGCGCATTTCTAGAGGCCATGCCCCCATGACATTGAAAATGGTGTCGTCAGTGGCTACAAAGGGTAGCTATGTCCACTGCTTTGTCGAATCCTTCTGCACCCTGATATCTATGTGCATGGCTGCCTTAAATTTTACAAAACTCTGAAGATTGTTGTACACTGTGGGCGATAATCGTGGCTTATCATTGATCCAAATTTGGATGTTCATCTCCATGAGCACCCTGAAGATCTTGTTGTGATGTATCTGGTAGCATCCTTTGTGGCCCAGAGT
Organism: Pinus taeda; assembly: GCA_000404065.3. Classification (NCBI taxonomy): domain Eukaryota; kingdom Viridiplantae; phylum Streptophyta; class Pinopsida; order Pinales; family Pinaceae; genus Pinus; species Pinus taeda. The sequence goes on along the minus strand of APFE030533992.1, from coordinate 289,310 downwards.
GAAGCATACTTTGCGGCCTCCAGTAATTCTCTGTCAATTATGGGGAATTGATTTTCCTCTAGAAATTCCCCTGCTACAAGCACTATGGATAGCAACAACCATGCATAGTGGAAGGTTTTACCTTGCTCCTGGGCTTCACGACAATTCTCTAAGAATTCTATGTAGAGGAATTTGGACTAGTTAAATTGGAACCCCTCCACGCATTGCTTGGCCAGTGCGACCACCAGCATAGGTACCTCGTTAGCGCGACACTTCTGCATAACTTTGCCTATCAGGATTTTGGTAGCCATGTGTACTGCTTTTTCCTTGATGATGGAGATGGCGTAGCCCCTCTTCTTCTTTTCCAGCTTGTACTTCATCTTCATGGCCTCCGCGAGGGCCAAATAAATGCCCTTCCCTTCCGATATGGTCGTGGGGTCCTTTCCTTTGTATGGGAGCCAGGAAATGCGATGAATTAGGTCTGTTGTGATGAGGATGGGCTCCTCCAACAATAAATATCCATCATGCACCAGGGAGAGCAGCTGCCTGATGAAGAAAATCGTTATTGGGGCACGGTGGAAATGCAGCACCCTTATAGGCTCAGCAGCTCTGCATTTTCCAGACCACGCAACAACTTCTACGGATCTAATGTTGTGACCACCCCGACGATGTTCTGCTTCATGAGATTTATGGTCTCAAGGTGAGGGATATTGTTGCGGTTAGTGAGGTCCCAATCTTCAAATTTCATGGTCGGCATGTGACCCAGGTGCGTGCCTTCAAGCATAATGCGATCTCATAGGGGTAGGGTTTGGAGCGAAATATTGGTCTCGTCCACGTCCTTAGGCAAGTTGGCCTTCCCTTTTTGCAGGGGGACATAGGTGGGCAGTTTTGTCATAGAGGGTGTAGGTTGAGTATCCACCTCCATGCCTTCATCTTCTTCCTCTACGATGATAATTGCCTACAGGTCCTCTTCTTCTTTGTCTGTGTCTATAGTGACAACTACCTTCCTCCTCCATCGACAGTTTGCTACGTAGTGGGTTCCGTTGGGACACGCGTACAGGAGCCATTGCTTGTTTATCCTTCTTGGGTCTTGGCGTGCATGGAAATTTCAGGATCTTGGCCACAATCGTGGCACCTTCTGGAACATCCCACACATTTAGGGCTTGCACGGCCTCGCCAGCGGTCACCTCTTCTATCCCCATACCATCCTTAGTTGTTTTTATTATAGCTGTGAAGCAACCTATCACTCGCGAATTCAATGGCTTAATCAAATCTCGATTCGGAATACTTAGTGTTTTGCTCCATCCCTCAATTCGCAAATGACCAAGTGTTGTTTGTTGGACAGCCTTTTGTATTTTATAGTGCTTTTTGAATTTGAATTCAACTATTCCCCCCAATTCTGGTTTATTAATGCTTTCTTGGCGGTAGATTTTCCCAAATCTTACCCACAAATTACATCTTAAATGCTTGCCACCTGCTCCATTTGGCCTCAACTCAAGCATCCCATCATGAATATTGACTTCAGCAGTCACTTTCTGGCCAACCCGTGCAGTAGCATAGCCACCTGTGCGCGATTGCGGATCTTGTGACTCTTTGCTTCTACGCGCATCTCCAATATCATGCAGCTCTCGAGCATAATAGTTTATAGTCCCGCGCTTTATTCCAACTTCCTAGAGTGCTACGATTGTCCTCCCCTTGGCTAGTTAGATGGTTGCACCACCCCTGTATATTTCCATCCGGTCCTATGTCATGGTTCCTAGAAAATCCCCACCTAGTAATTTTACGGTCGGCATCATGCACTTTACCATTTGTAGCACACTATCTTGGTCACCATGCTTAGTAATATGCGGTCAAAGCCAAGGCATCCGACTAATCAATTCACAACAATAGGTCTTAATCCTATCATCGTGATCACGTGCGTCCTACCTTATCATTCTGGTCTTTTTGCCAAGAAAATATTTATTTATTTTCTCCTCCATCTTCTTGAATTTTGCATCCATCAAAGTGCTTTTCTTCCTTAACCGTACCCTTTCTTTTTCAAGTTTGTTGAGTCTAAGGTTTCCCTCTTGGATTTCTTCCTTAAGTCCCATGCATTCTATTCCTTGCAATTGTTTGATCCCTCCTTTCCAGGCTTCACAAACCATCCTATCTATGGGTGCTACTATGCGCAGACTAAGCTTTGCATGCTCCATAAGGATCATATCATCTACTCCATACTCCAACTTCATAAGTTCTTACACAGTCAAGGTTTTGCACATGGTCTTATAAGCCCATAGAATGTTGATACACGTAGGTCCTAGTCAGTGTGTTTCTCACGGTTGACCGTGTTTAGCATTTCACATACGCTGTCAAAGGCTTCCATGTGGATAATATTCAGCGTGCTTGATCTTATCATAATTCATCATTTGCGGCATCATCTTGCCTGCTCCTACTTGTTGGTCATGTTTCCTATCATGAGGACAGTGTGCATTCATGCAGGTTGCACACCATACGCCTCTACCCATATGGAGAGGTGAGCACATAGGCTATTTCATATGTCATACCCATCTTTCATCTGCATCTGAGGCTTTCCAAACTGTATGACCATCATCCTTCTACATTCGCGCCAGTCCTCAAAAATTCTTTGATGCATACCCCACCATCTTACTAACGTAGCATTCAATACCCATTTTAGAGTGTCGAAATGTTGTTGTTCCGATACTTCTCCTTCAAATTGGTTTAGGAAATCATCCACCTTGGTCAACCCTTCATACATAGGAAAATCTCTTACCTTTGTTGTCACGCAATGAAATGAAATTGTCATCATGTTTCAATTGAGCATGGTTACTTCGTGTAACTGGTTATACCATCATTCTATCTCTTCATCCAAATCTGAGTGTGGGAGCTTTCACACTCCCACAAAATCCTACCACCCATTGTTAGATCCACCCAGTCCTACTCCAGCATGGTTACCTTGTAGATATAGTCTATATCGTCGTTGCTCTCGTAGTCATGAACTGGCTCTGTGTAGTCCAATCCTTCCACAGGGTCTAAAGGTACCACTACACGTAGTGACTTTTTCTCGAAAATCATGTTGTGCTTCTTTAGATTTATCACTCCATTCATGTCAGTAGCCCAATCTATTCCAGTAGTGTAGGATAGGGATTGTTGTCATCAACAATCTCTATCACTTTGAAATTTGCAAGCGCACTCGCACCTTCGAGACCTTCCTTGCAATACTCACATGGTTAGGATCTTTTGCTAGTTTTCCATTCGCAATTGAATAAGAAACCATTGCAATGTGGGCCTGCCCATGTGCTCCCATGTCTGCTTTAGCATGATGTTCGCGTCTGATCCTAGATCCAAAATCACTTGATCCATTTCATATTCCCTGATCTGCATGGTCAATATCTTCTCCCTTCCTGTTCACATTGTGTGCTTCCTGAGCTTCCGGACTACACGCAGTTCTCCTGGAGTGGTCCCAGCAGATCTAGTGATGAGTTCGAGCAGTCCCCTCACCACCTTTCTGTCGCGTACTAGCTTCATGCATGTCTCCAAAAAGGTAGTGAGCATTGATGGGTCCATTTTTTGTTCCAGTTTTTCTTCACTACCTAAAGTGGAGGCCTCTGCAAAGCTCTTCTTAGCTTCCATTAATGTCTCCTTAGCATGCTCCAAATTAAATTCTTGTTCCTTTGTTGGAGCCTTGTGGACCCAAGCACTCTCTTTGCGCTACTTTCCTTTGAAATCTCCTATTGTAATACCACTTCGGACCACAATATTTACATTTGGGTCTTCATCACGTGGCTCAGACCTCATCATTTGAAGATTCTAAGTCGGGGGAGGTTGGAGCGCTCCTTTATTGTGAAACCTTGGTATCGGTGTGGGATAGTCCTCCATCTCATGACCAAACTAGGTACAATATAAGCATGATGGTCTCATTGGATTTGTGCAATCATGGGCATAATGATCTGGCCATCCGAAATTGTAATAGATTAGCTGTCTGTGACCTCTTCAGGGTCCCATTCCACCTCAACCTCATCTACATCCCTCAAATCCAGTGCGCGCCATCCTTGCATTTTGATCGAGGGCCCATGTTTAAGTCTGAACTCTATAGGTAGGAGTTCGATACATCATCAGTTCATAACTTCTACAGGTGCACTCATCTTGGCCTACTAACCTATATAAATTATAGAACAACTGTTGGGAACTCTGTGTATACTTCTATAATTGATGGCAGTTATCTATAACATGCTTTCCTCCTATCTGAAAAATCACACACCATAATGCAGATGTTGCACTCGGTCCTGCTTGGGCCTCTGGTCTCAATGGCATTGGTCCTCCTGCTGCCAAGTAGTTCAGGAATATTGGACAATGGTCCTTGTCTTGTCCCTAGTCTTTACACTTTACCCACCATACCTCCTCGCGCACTTCTGGGTGAGCCATCCTGTCTTGTTTCAAACTCTACATCTCAAGGCACAAGTTTTTCAACTGTGCATGAATCTGTTGAACTCCCAGGTTAAGATGTTGTATCGAGGTTTCAAGTAGCCTCATTGTTATCTCCAAAGCCTTAGCCTGACTGGATAGCTTCTGTTGTGACATCGTGTTCCTTAGAAGCAATGTTAGCGACACTACAAACCAAGCATGGTGTTTCTCATCCGTCAAGGTCATGTTGGCTTCACGAATCATACACTTCAGTATCTAATTTAGATCCCAGGGGATCTTTCTTGGAAGCAACGCGATTTCCTTAAATCAAATAATTTACCGTGTCTCTGATTTTTTCCTCCTAAATTCCTTGTTTATCACAGGTTGGATATCTCCAATGCCTGCATTAGGATTTTCATTGGAGTGCTTAATATACCATGTCAGTGCGCGATCCTATAGAGTGCTGACTAGTGTTGCTTTCTTTATATTGTCATCTATGACTCCCTGCACTTCCCATACAACCTTTACCATGAACCAAAATTGGTCCACATGTTCATTCCCTACTCCTTTGAACACCGACAACTTTATCACGCTCATCATACTGAACTGTGGTGGTGGCGGAGGTGGTGTGGTCGAAGACGAGGTGAAAATGGTGATGTTGGTGGTGGTGTAGGTGGGGGTGGTAGGCACAAAATTCGTTTCTTTATTAGACTGATCACACTTCTTGGTGAAACCCTCACGAGCTCTTCCTCGCTTTCTCACGGAGGTCAAATTAAGCGTCTAGTTTCAAGTTCTACACTACCTTTGTTTCTATAGATCCTCCCACTTTGTGTATCCCCAAACATCAATTAACCCGCTTTTCACACCATAGCATTTTAATCCAAGTGTTTAAAAATTTAACGTACTTACCTAGCGGTCCTTTGAGGAAGCGTCGTTCAACCTTGCTATAGCTGACTGAGGTATCTACCACAAACTTAGTGATAAATTCTCCTATAATTCTATCGAGCCAATAGTCCACAACACACGCGATCTTACCTTCCGATGTTTCCAATCTATGCACCAACTCTGGAGTCCAGACAATAGGTTTATCGAGCCTATATCTTCCTTGAATGTTTGCTAGTTTTGCGATCCACTTGCACAACTCAGAGGGGAAGGATGCAAAGAAAATTTCATCGATTTCTGTATATAATTAGAAATCTAACCACTCTTCCTTTGATAATTGTGGATTCCTGCTTTCCTGCGCTGCAAACTCGTGAATTTTTCTTTCCAACCACTCTTCAATTCCTTTCTTTGTCAGATTCCAATGATATGACATCAAAAATCTCTTATGCAGATCCCAGTCCCGGCAATGGTACCATTTGTGTGCTTATTGGGGCCTGACCCAGGTTCAAAGTTATGTTATCCAAACAAATCCTGATACTATTGGCCCTTTCGACAATAGTCCGTAGAGCACTGATTGAGGTCTCAATTGAAGTAGTATGGGAGGGTGCTATAACTAGGTTTCCACACCCTAGAGATGTCTAATGAGTTCAAGTGGATTGTGGTTTGACCCTACGCACAAATTGCTTTACACTTTCCCATACCTTGTAGCCTACTGCACTTCCTTTGTGTATCCCTACTCAGGGACTGAGCATCGTGATCTATGTTATCACCCAATATCTTACTGGTATTTCAATGTTAGTTGGTAATTTTAGCCTAGTTGCATGCTTTAAATTATGCTTAAAAACGTAAACCATTCATACATTTGTGTGTAGTAAATAAATAGTATATTTGCAAGTTAAAACATGCATTAACCGAAGAACAGATAGACAAAGTTATGGTAAAACTTTTCTTTATTAATTCCTTCCTTAGTTACAGACTCAACTCTGCCTTGTGTACTTAGCTTCAGGGGTCCACGCACTCAGTTGCAGACTACTAGGCCTCTGTGCACTCAGCTGCAAAGCCTTCTCCTACTCTACAACCCAAAGGCACACTTCACATACTTCCTTAGAACTTCTTCTCTCTACTACTCTTCTATATATCTTTACACTTAGAGCTATGCTCTATTTATACAATCCCATGGTCTAGAGACCATGGCTAGGTCTATCTAGCCGACATTACATTACAAAACTAGGGCAGACAATCCTATGAATCTATCATACATTTTGCGCTCTGTGCCTAAAATTCGCAGATCTTTACAACAAGAATGGGTCAAAACTTGGGTTTTGAGCCACAAATTATGCCTTGGCGAGGATTCCATGCCCAACAGAGGTTCATTTGAACAATACACCATATGATCAATCATTTTATTCTCGAGAGTGGGGTTTGCTAAGAGAGACAGAATCAGTGATTGAAGTTGCAGCTAAGGGGCATTGAGTACAGAGAGATAGAGGGGTAGGGATAGTGCTAGAAGAGCAACATAGGAGCCAAAGAGAATGACGCAATAGCAGCCAGGGCTCATGCAGGGCCATGCAGAGGTAGATAGGAGTTGTGTAATGCTTCAAAGAGGCCAAAGTTGCTCATGTAGATGGCCAGAAGCCTGATGCAGGGATTCTTGAGGCTGACACAAGCCCATTCAGGGTGACGCAAGGCCAACGTTGGGTAGAGAGAGGCCGACACAGTCCAGAAAGGCAGAAGTTGGGGTTTCTGGGGCAGATTGGAGCTGAGGAGCAACCGAAAGGTTTATCCAGGGTGCCATCTGGGACATTTGTCTTAGACTGAGAGGTACAACTACCAAGGAAATTCTCATTTGGGTAAGCCATATTTGGCACCCAGATTATACTCTGAAATTGCTTAATAAGAAAACCCTTAGACAGATGCATCGGTTTTCCGACATTGGGTATTTCTAGGGACATTGGTCAAAAAATAACGATGTCATTTGGTGTGATTGTTTCTGTTTCTTTTAGTTCATGATTTGTAATATGTTAGCATGCACTAGTGTTTACTTTTAGCATTTACATTGTAAATTACTTGTTAAGTAAAGGAACAAGTAGGTAGGAATAAATCTGTAAAGTGCATGGAGGGTTTCTAACTAGTAGACATAGAAACATCAACACGGGCGTGTCCACATGGGAAACTTCCACCTCACATTTGCAACTATCAACTGTTGCCTCACAACGTTGTATATAGATCAACTTCAACACAGAAACCAACAAAGAGGTTTTATCTCTTCTCAACTCAGTGAAACCCGCCTCTACTTAATAAACATTACCACACCATGCATATTGTTGTCCCCACATAGAGGTCAATTCTAATTTCTCCAGGCGCAACCAGGAAGTAGTCTTATGCAGCTCCCATGAAGGTATCTTATGCGTCTCTATGTAGGTTTAAGTTGCATGAGCTCCAATACGATGCTCCACAGCTGAGTCTCTATAGCCTAACAACCTAATGCTTTGTGAAAATTGAGAATATATATTGCTCAACCAATGTATCTGCTACATTTTGGTCATTGGAAATGATGAGATTCTCCTTTGCAAGCTCTAAACATGGAACCAGATCCCCAACATTCCAGTGCTACAAGATTAGCAACATTCTACGTACAACTCCACAAGTATTATCTTCAATGTAGGCTCCAATGTGATTAACTTGATTCATTCAACTTGTTGCCACTCTTCTTGAATCGGGCACTAGATACAAAGGGGAGAAGACAATTTATGGCTATAAATGCACAGTTAAAAATATCTTCTTCTAGACTGGGTCATAACTTTCCATATCCATGACTTCATCTTCATGGCTTCCTTGATCAGTCAAATAACAATTCTACTCATATTTTCTAGGAGTAATGATCAAGAAAATGATGTACGATTTCATGTCTCATTCCATTTGGCACCAAGATTCCTGCAGAAAAACTTCGACAATCTTATCATATTTAATCCATTGCATTGTGTCCTAGAGGCTCCACGCAAGTCTTCATAATGATTTTCCATATTGCATTAGTTATCTATGCATAGTTTTATGTAGATTGCATGACTTCGTACAATGCATAATTCATTCTTTAAAAGCATTACATACACCCAGAATCTTCATATGCTCTGATACCACATGAAGGAATTCAAATAAACATATATAAAAATATCAGAGACATAAAAAAATCCCAGAGATGGCGGAAACGGCCTCGGCCTTACTGTATTATCTCATAATGTAATGTAAAAATAATGATAATAGTACAAATAAATACATGAGTAAGTTTGTCTGAAGATAGTACGTCTATATTGGACACTACAATTGAGAAAATCTCTCAGCCAAACACTAATCTAGGAGCCTAACTAGTTGGAGAGAATCACTCAACCAACTAGTCCTAAACTGACTCCTAACCACGAGGAACAAACTCAATCTAGAAAGGTAGGATTAAATCCAACTTTCTTGATTTTAATTAATTTAACTATTTTGGACTTAGAATTGCTTTTACACATAAGAGTGAGGCTAACAAGCAGGGGTGAGTGGTGATGTTGGAATTGAGTTTAATCCTCTACTTACAAATATGCCCCTAGAATCCATTTCTCTATGCATAAATGATTTTTATCATGATTTAATCATGCATATATAAATTTGAATCCACCTAAAATGTTATGAAAACCAAGAATGGAATCCTATATACACTTCCCTGGAAAAGGTGCCAAAATGTTGGGTAATTTAAATGATATTAAATTACTTCATTAATTTTCAACCAAGGTTCATGTACTTATGAATTGTATGTGCACCATATATGCTAGGAATTCTATATTTGGATGACATTAATCTAAGCATCGATAAATTCTAGAAATTATTAAAGAGTTGTCATGCACATGGTCTTTCCCTCAAAGCTACATCAAAACCAAATGCCAAATTGTATTGAAAATTAATCTATAACTTGAAATCACAGTTCATTCTAATTTCATAATTGAAATTCTATTTCTAATTATGTAAAATAAATATTAATGCTAATTGTAGAAAATAGATACTAATATTAATTGCAGAATTGAAATATTAACACTACTCTGTAAAAGAAAATCTTAACTCCACTTGAAGAAAATAAATTCCAATACTAATTTGCATAAAGAAATACTAATTCTATTTTCTTGCAGAAGAAAAGTAAATCGAACAAAATTGTAGCTTCAAGTGACTACTGATGTGCGCTAATAAGATCTAAAAACCATCTATTTATTATCCATGAAATTTCACTGAGTTATAAGACTAAATGTGTTTTGGAAATAAATATTTTTAGTATTTTCTTTTTATGAGCACTCTACTAACAAAATATCTTAGAAAAAAATGAAATGTAATTATCTGTGTTGATAGAGAAACAAAACTATATGAAATTTAAATTCAAATGAAAATTATCTATGAGAAATTGTAATGTAAATGAACACTATCTACCCTTACAACTCTCGAGGGGGCCCTCCCGTGGGTGTAAGTGTAAGTTTGTTACTAATCAATTGATTTCTCAAAGACGCATTGAAAACTAAAGTACTATATTAATCCACAAAAGTCTACTGAAAACATCTTGCAACTAATGAATATTAAAAAATAATTACATGTATGGTTATTCCTTGCAACTTTTGTACATTTCTTTATCGAATTGATCTAGGATTCCTATGCCAGTAGGAAATTTAATTAGTCTTCCATCTAAGAAGTAATATTAAACTGAAATTTTGTCTCCTCGTGATTTTCTACTTGAGGAGCAGATCATAAAGGATTATGCTCAAACATATATTCTCTCGATTGAAAAAATCATCTCCACGCTTGCTTGATCTTGCCATGATCTCCTACAAAAACTTGCTTGACTGGTAAAACATCATAGCCAGAGTTGAATTCTGGTTTGATTTCTAGATTTTTCAATCTTTGTGTCTTCCTAGATCATGAATATAGGTGGACATCCATGTGTGGAAGTTTTTTTATCTACAAGTACCTTTAATTACTTCTTTGGTGCATTGAAACCTGTCTATCCATGGAGATGGCTACAAAATTCTACATTAGATGGAGAATGAAAAATATTATGTAATTATAGAGATCCTTTAATTATATTTCACAAATAAACAATAGATTATAAAACATGGATGATTAATAAATTTATATTATTGAGTAAGTCTGTAATGACCTTAATTAGGTTGAAACTACAACAATATGGTTACAAAAAGATAAAGGAGAAGAAAAAGGGTAGTGGAAAAGAAACAATTTCAGAATTCAACACTTGGTACACGAAAAACATGGAAATGTTTCGATTTGGTTGGTTGGAACTAGCTACTAGATAGTTAGAAACAACAATAAAAATAATTACAACATCCAACAATGTGGTGGTAAAGCATTCAAGAACATAGTTATTATGGGACATTGGTACCCAATAGTGTCCATTGATTGCCATGAGCATGCTATGACTGATATGATGGTTTGAGGGAAGGATATGCCTTGATTTTTTGACCTTCTGATACGGGGAAACCTTTTTAAGGGATGGATCACCCGAGAAAGGGATGTCGAGGAACTTGGAAGGTGAGTGACTACATGGAGGGGAGTGAACAAATTGTTTGAAAGACTCAGAAGCAGAGAATGGAAGGTCAGGGAATTAATTTTTTAGGTCATTAGCATTTCCAAATGGAATCAAAAACACATTGGGAGTGTGCCCTATAACAATGAGTCGATAAATTTTCACTGAGAGAATAAGTAGCGCAATTATTGTAGTACTAGACATTGTAGACAAACTTTGATTTTGGTAGTGGATTCTAGACTTCCAAGGAGTGAGGTAAATCCCTGGCACTAGTTTTGAGGTTGGAAATGTTAGCCTCTAGATTCCCTTCTCACTGATGCGGGCATTGTATCCTTTTATTTACTAGTTAGAGAAAATGTACATCTGTTCATATTATTGTAAATATTGGTCGATCCATGATTATAAAGCTCCATGGACAATATTCTTATTTGTTGGTTGAAGGAAATGTGTATAATTATATAAGTTTATTTCATTATAAATACTACATCAAGTTCAATTTATAAAGCTCCATAACCAATATGTTTTTTTGGTTGTTCTTGGGGCAAAGTGATTGCCTATCATTTAATTTGTCAACCCAGGGGTTTCACAAACTTGTCAAGCATTCATGCACTGTATGTGCTAGAAATTGTCTTTCGGTTTAGATTAATCTAACTACAAAAATATGAAAACCAGTTCATCTAATCCATGAAAACAAATAATGAAAATGAAATTCATCTAACGTATGAAATAAAAAACAACTAATGTATACTTAGTTACTTCAGCATCCAATTATGAGGTGTTACCTACTTGAGATGATGTGAAAGCAACTACTTATACTTTAACTTCTAATGTCCTACAAAAGCAAGTAAAGTGTGCACAAAATAACTCAATAATTTCATATATCAAATATTCAACCATTCATTCTTGAAATATGATTAAATCGATTTCTTGAAATGATCTTTAGGAATATCAGTTAATGCAGTTAAATGAGGATCTTAAAAGCAAATGTAAAAACATGAAAAAGTAAAGCTCAATGATTGCATAGGTTGAACATTCAATCACCCAATTTTGAAGTCACCTTCTTGGCCTAATACTTTATTCAATTATACAATGAATTGATGTTTTGATCTAAGAAATTAAATAACTGAACATGAAAGGAAACTAGATAACTATGAGCCCTTGTCTGAAATTTAATCCAATTAGAAAATACGTAAATCTTCCCTATTGAAACGGTTTTAGAAAAGCAAAGATTATGCAGTCATTCTAAAACTAATACTAAGAAAGAAAATAAACTTTAATCTATAGAACCAATTAAACCTCATAATAATTAGATGGCCATTCCAATGGTGTATGAGGATGGCAAGTGAAGAAGCTCCATATGCAAGAAAAACTAAATCTTCAAATCTCCAAGAAGAAGCTCCAAATTCTCTATTAAAACCATAAGCATTTCCCCAACTTTACACATGCCTTCAAAGGAAAAGGTTCTCCTATTTATAAAAGAACATAAGAAGCTACCCTATTTAATGAAGTTCCACTAGAATCTCATATAGTTACAACCAAATAGCTCATAATGCAACGCATATCCCCTAGGTGTCTCATAGAGTTTTAATCCAAATAAGAAATGATGAGACACCTCATAGAGTTACAATCAAATAGAACACATATCCTTCTTTGACATTTATCCGAATCCCCTTTGAAAGGAATTCGAATTTGAGCATTGGAGGCCACATAAGGGTGCCTTGGAAGCTTCCAAATAACATTCACATGTCATGAAACTCAAGCCACATATATAGATACATGAAACCATATTAATTTCCTAGTTTTTAATCATAAATTCACTTTAAACACATAAAATAAGTAACTTTGGTAAATAAGGATCCTAACCCATATATTTATAAAAATGGTGGCTAATGAAAGGTTATATGGTTATGGAGATGTGACATGTGAGTGAAATAGTGGCGATAAAGGTGAAAGTGGATGTCATTTTGAAGACATTTTGGAGGCACCAACATACCCCCCAACTAGAGTAATTGCATGTCCTCATGCAAATATTGCATTAATTCCTTTGATCAGCTTTGCTTATATCATATGTCCTTAAAGTTTGCATTTGACAATTTTTTAATTTTTGCAAAGTATT
>APFE030533992.1:212476-249363 GCA_000404065.3 Pinus taeda | reverse complement strand
TGATTATGTATCAATTATGGCTCTAGATGTAACAATGTCTTGATTTTGTTGCTTGAAAATAGAGGTTATGCTTTACTATTTCACATAATTCTTACAATCTTTCCATAAGTATTGATTTGTAATCTCAGTCACTGAGGGATGACTGTAATGAAAAAGGTAATATTCCATGGTTTGAAGTTCCCCTCTTACTAAGTATTTAAATATATCACCAAAATTTAACTGTTAGTTAAAGGAATTGTATTTGATTTGTAAACAATTCATTGCTTGATTTATAGATTTTGATTTTTTCCCTTTTTTTATTTTTTTCTCAAATTTGGTATGAGATATCTTCCAAGATTTGGGTTCCCTAGTTTCCCCACCATAGTACGAGGTTTAGATGCTATCATTAAATATTCTTGGAACATTACAACTTTTCCAGTAAGTGTGATTTGAAACATTGTTGTTGCTTTTCCATGGTGTTAATGCAAATAAGCACTACAACTAGTGCCATTATTTAGATCAAGTGCCAAAATCTAGGTGGTCTTGTAATGATGGAGTGATCGTTTTATAGCTACTAAGGTCATATGCATTTTTATCTCTTATGTTTTCCTAAGATATTCAAATTCAGAATAAGGATTCAGGTCTCGTTTCCACTATAGATTGTAGTCAGTTTCTTCAACATAATATATAGTAGATTATCTTTTACCAGTCAATTATGGATGTGATCCCTCACAGGAAAGAAAATTCAAAGTGACTTTGATTTCACATTGATTTGTCAAAACATCCACACAGGAAAGGAGATTCAAAGTGACACTATGATGGCCATTATGTCAAGCCAGGTGGTCGCACTCCCTTGATCGTGAGCACGATTGTGATCAAGATGGAAGACTTCATAGTCTAGATTGATTGTTTAGCAGTGATAGTTAGTGGGCTCATTCACAAAAGCTTCTATTTCACTAATCCTTTTTATAGAGTTGTCAGATTCAATTTCCAAAGGTTTTAATTACACTATAGAATTGAGTTTTGAGAGAGTTCTGATTCACAGTGTTAATTATAGCAGATATGACACTAGAACGAAGACAAGCATAGTAGAGGTATCAAACTCTATTATAAGCTTACATGCATATTATAAGGGAATTGGTTTGCGTTTTTATAATTTTATAAACAAGTTCCATGTCGTGGAAATGTGAAAAAAACAGTGATATTTCCACCATGTGGCTCTTGTCATATATGGTTTTATACTTTTTCAAAAAATTCTCTAAGAGTTCACAATGCTAAGATTCACTAGGACTTTACAAAGTTTTATTATTTAGTGAAAGACTTGCCAAGATATTACAAGATTTTATAATTGAGTAAAATATTCGCCATGCCTAGTGACAGATTCGCCAAAAAATTATATATACATATTATATTATTGATAAAATCGCCTTCCATTTTTCCTATATACCACAGAGATTCGCCCATTTATTATATTTATAAATTTAGGGGGGGTTCTTAAAATTTTCCCTGTTGTGGGTTGACATAGAACCCCTGGAGCCCTAGATAGCTTGGGAAGAGACCAATCAAGTTGGTATTAATGACTTCTAGATCAATTAGGTGAAATATTTTGGTTGAGGGTTGAGATGGTTTTTCCTCTAGAAGCCCTAGGTTGTTCTATTTTGGCTTAATCCATATGATCCCACATTCATGCTTGGAATATGACATCAGGGTGATTGGCTGAAAGAGATATTTTCTTTAGCCTAATATATGGTCAAGTGGTATGTGGAAGTCCTTGTCTTGGTTGACTTTTTCATATGTTAATATGAGATATTCTCTTATTGTGATTGATGATCACATGTGTTGGTTATCATGTTGATATTATGGTTGATTTGGCATGGATTATATCCTAGTTATATGTTGGTTATATGCTTGATTATATGATTTTCTATTACTATGAATCCCATTCATAATTTATAAGTTATTGAATGATTCATAAATGTATGGGCTAATAAGTGTTGTTGCAGCTAGCTTCAGAGGGTATTGAGCCTTCTTGATGATTATCTAAATAAGTTAATACGATCATAATCAGATATGTATTCATGACCTATAACTATTGTGTTTAACATCTATTTGACGAATTGTCTAATTTGTGAGTAACATGTTTTGAGAAAGACATAGCTTGATTATTGATTGCACAAACTTGTTATCATCATTGACTATGTTTTGGAAATTTTTGGGCACCTATGTGAAATGCCTTGAAGGCTAGCCCTGGAAAAGTGGCACAGATCTCATGATCGCATGCACAAAACAAGGGATTTGGGGTCATAACTGCATGGAGAAAGTCTTGTTGGTGTAGTTATAGCCTCCTCACCACATGCATGAAGTGTTACGGGTGTGTTTGGGGAATAACCCTAGTGAGATATTGTTTTATTTCAGGGATTGATCACCTAGGGTGATTGGTAGGTTCCTAAGTGATCTATGTCCTTTGAGGGATATTAATTCACTTTTAGTTTGTAGGCCCTGCTTCCTTAACTAGAACCTAGAGGTTGGGTCATATCATAGTCACACTCAACTCATGTTTACCCAGGAGAGATTGTAAAATTGGGTAAATGTTGGAGGAGGCATTACATGGCCCTAACCACTATTCTATAGTAGAAGGTGTGTAGAGGAAAAGAAGGGAGAAGGAGGTCTGACCCCTCTTCGATCTCCACTTGGTTTTAGTGAGACCTATAATATTGAAACTTGTGAGGACCCACATGAATATAATCTCATTGGTTTATTTTAATTTTCTTAATGAAATGTCAAGGAGAGGAGTGTAATATCCCTTTTGAAAATTCCATGTAAAAAATATATAAATACCACAGATGATGGGACACGTATTCCAAGATGTATGATGGACACAACATCCTAGCAGGTGTTCATTTGGTTGTTTATGGCTAAGGAAATTTGCAAAAGAAATGGCTAAGTCATTAAAGAGGCAAAAAGGTATTTTGGCACATGTATTTATGAAAATAATGGAAATTAGGAGAAAAGGAAGGTGAAAGGTCGCATTTACATGTGAAGAGGAAATTGAAGGAAAATAATGGAAAATGAAGAAAACAGAGGCCTCATTAATAAAAAGGCTTATGAGGATTAGTGGGTAATACTTGGTTATTTCAGTTTTGGAGCTTGCTCATTATTCTCTCTCTCTCTCATACTCTTGGTTACTTAGAGTTTTCTTGGAGCACTCTTGGAGGGTGTGGCATACTTGGATTCTTTGAGCAAGAAGGAAAAGGAAGAAAAAGAAAGGGAAAGAAGGCATTAGCATCAACAACTACATTATATTTGCTTATAGGTATCGAGTTGCATGTATGATTTATTCACCATTTTTTGCATGCATGGCACATGCATGTGGTTTCTTGGTTGTGATCTATCATTGGCATGGAGGATTGACTAGATCGATTATGGATTGCCTAGCCTTGCCATTTCATGGATAGCCATGGTGATTGTGGGTTTACATTCATTTATTTATTTTTGTTAGTTCTCATGCTTCCTTATCTTGGGTTGACCTATTAGTCCTGGAAGCCTTGGTTGAACAAATTCTCTAGAAGTCCTGTAATAGCTTGGGTTGAGTTACTAGTCCTAGAAGCCCTGGTTGGACTAACAATCTGGAAGCCCTTGGTGGGTTGAGTTACTAGTCCTAGATGCCTTGGTTGGACAAACACTCTGGAAGCCCTGTATAAGATGTAGGTTGAGTTACTAGTTCTGGAAGCCTTGGTTGGACAAACACTCTGGAAGCCCTGGAAGGCTTGGATGGAGACCAACCTAATGATGGTTTTTGGTGATGTCCGACCGTGAGGTGGAATCACTATTTAATGGGTTGATGTGGGTGGCCTCTGGAAGCCCTGGATGAGTTTTGATTGATGTGTTCTATGAGATCCCACATTCATGCTTGGAATATGGCACAGGGTGATTGGCTAAAGAGAGACTTGCCTCAGCCAATATATGGTCGGGTGGAACATGGTAGTCTCATCTTCTATTGGTTCATTGCATTTATTAATGAAAAAAATCCATTCCATTCATTTTCATGTGCAAATGTATTGATGTATATATGGATTTTGATAGCTGATATGTTTATTGCATTTTTGTTCCTATTATGTTGTTTATATGCACATTTACCCCAAAGGTTGTTACAAGGAGGAGGGTCAAAAAAAAATTAGTAGTTGCACCAACAACCATAGATTATGGTCTTAGATTCCATAATAAATAAGTCTTTCATTGGCTAGAGAAAGAGGAGGAGATGTTTATGAACTTGTCGTAATTGAATTATTTTTGTGATGGTTCTTAGATATTATAGGAGAGCATGGATATAAGAGAATCTTTGGAAAAGTAGAGTTGGCCACCGACAGGGTCTGATATCATTGTGGTATCAAAATCACATTATTATGTGAATCTTTCATGAAAAAAATGTTGCATCTAGTGAGGAGGAAAGTATATAGAACCTAAAGGTAACAATTCCTTTGTTAATTTCATAATCACTGAAATATTTTTGATGGAAAGACAAGATTGAGAAGGTAGAGAGACAAAGGGACAAGAGATAAGGGAAGGAAGTTTCCTAAGAGGAGAAACACAACACTAGATTCTAAATAGGAAAGTGTCTGAGAGCATACATCAAGAAGAAATGATCAAAAAAGGGAGAGGCGTAGACGAAAACCAAAATCAGTAAGGAGCAGATTTAGAGGGAGTGTAAGGGAACCCAGCCAAGGAAGAGATACTAAGAAGAAACCCTAGAAGGTAACTGGTTACTAAGGTGTTTAAGATTTGACAAGAAAATTGATAATTGTAGGAAGTGGTATATGTGGATGATATAACTACATCTAGTGGAGATATGTAAATAATTTTCAATGTTCCTAGGAAAAGTGGCAAGAACCCTTGCAACAAGAGAGGTTGCTAAACAAGATGACCCAGTTTCAGTTGGAGAGTGAAGGGGACAAAGGAATTCCTCAAGGATAGAGAACCAAATAAGTTCTCCAGAAGTGAGCAAGGTGCATCAGAAGTCATAGAGGAGAGAGAAAGGAGTGCTTAAGATATTATAGTGGAGAGAACTAGAGAAACACTAATAGCCAAGAGGATCCAAGGTGTTCAGGTAACTAGCGATGGATAAGGCTTGTTATAGAGTCTTATTTGTAGCTCAAAATGGGTAGGAAAAATAACACAAGAAGGGAAGAAAATAGATGCTATTACTGGCCACCATCAGGGTTTAAAGAAAATCCACAACAAGGGGGAAATAATAGCAAGAAAAATAGCACTAAAAAACATAGTGAGGAGGAATTTGAAAAGGAGATGGTTGAGTTAAAATCACAAGTTGATGCACTAATGCACCACCTACAAGCTAGGGAAGAAAGGCTTAGACAGAACATGATGAGGACGTTCAAGTTTCTTGTCAGACATAATGGTTTGAAGAAGAAGATCTATAAGAATCCACGGAAGCATTTGAATCACCTATTGAATGCTTCAATAATAGACGAATAGGTTAGAGGAGTTGAGTCTAAGATTAGAGCAGTTCACAAATGTAAACCAATGATAAGTAACATCCTCTAAGAAGAGGTTAATGAGAGATTCTTTGAAATTATCATGGACTATGTGAAAAGTCAAAAGAAGTTGATGGAGATGCCAATAAACAATGTTGATTAGACACTAGTCTATTTTCTAATAGAGTATGGAGAGAGTCTCACTGAATATGCTGGTGAGATATTGGAAGAAGGTCAACAAGAGAACTGATAGTAAAAATACAAGATGTGGCTAGCCGGCCTTTCATTTTTAAAGTGGGTGAAATTTATGTAAATGCATACCAAAGGAATGGACAAAGCATCATACTCAGAGACGAAGACACATGGACTTCTTCTCAAAACCAAGAGTAGGAAGAGAAGGAGTGCTGCAAAGAGTTTCCATATACTTCCATACTGATAAATGAGGACAATGAAGCGAAGGGAAATGAGAAACGCTTAAAGCATATTATGGAAAGGAGTAGAGAAGATACTGAGGTTGAGAAGATGAGATAAATTGAAAGTCTCATGGACTATAAGACAAGTCCACATATGCAGCAAGCGTTAAGAATATCGATGGAGGACCAAGAGCCTCACTCTTTTAAAACTAATAATTTATTTTTATGTGTCGGTATGAAGAAAAGTTAACCATCACAAGTTGTTATACCAGATGAGAAGACTGTAGGAGGCTATAATGAAGAAGCAAATGAGAACTATGACCATCAAATAAAAGGAGGATTGTGTGAATCAACAATGGCTTTTGCAAAAAATAGACAACCACTTGAAGTTGTTATAAATATTGTGGATGAAAACTTGGTTTTTCAAGTCACCCAAGAAGGAAGAAATTTAATTATTTCTTAACTGTGGGAGGATTCACTATTTCCTCATAAGGAGTATCAAAAGAAGACATTTCCACATTAAGGGGAGTTATGGATGGAAGTTACTGAAGGGTTTGAGAATCATTATGTTTTTGAAATTGACAATTGATGTGTCAATGCAGGTATTGAGTTTCCCAAGGGAAACCTAGTTTGGCTAATGGATGAAGGGAAGTCCTCAATACAAGATAAGACCATTTTTTAGGAGCATGGGTTCTGAGTGGTAAATTTATCCACTATAATGGGCGAGGATATTGTGGTGGACAAAAATAAGGACAATTATACAACTGAAGATCATGTTGTTGAAGTGAATAGAAATGAATTGGATTTCAAAGACCTTCAGGAGGAAGTTGATGGAGGTGAAGAGTAGTATTTAAATGAGATGCTCATGAAGGGTGATGATGACACTTTAATATTGTTGATGAAGTTAAAATCCTTGCATGAGAAATTGATGGATCAAATGATCAACATTCAACACGTGAAACTTGAGCTGAAATAATATGGTAGTAAGACCGAGATGGAAGATGATGTCAAAAATGTGAGGATGTTGATGCAAAAGGATCCCATAGAAGTTTACAAGAAAAGGAGGACAACATCCATCAAGTTCAAGAAGATAAATGTGCAATATTTCCCCATCAACATATGTCGCTTGTTACAAAATTATGTGTGTGATCTTCGCAAACTAAAATCAGAGTTGGTACAACAAGGCAATTGTGCATATGAGTAACAACAACAATATTTTGGGATCCTAGAAGATTTAATCCTTTGCTTAGGAGGTATACTTTTCCACATGTGGAGTCTAATGCATGAGAACAAACCTAGGAAATTTACTTTTTGTAAGGTCCTGAGGGGATCCCATAAATTCTAGTAGCAGGTGTGATTTACTTCAATTTATTTGTATAAAATTAAGTTAAACATATTTTTGTTGTAAAGCAAGTTGTACTAATTCTATAGGAATATGAACTATTGAGATATTTTGAGTAGTTGATATTTGGGCCAAGTGGGCCTTCTAAATTTTCACAAGTGTCTAGCTTAAGTGGTAGGTAGTTTGGGACAAATGTCAAATTTTTTTGTAACTATGTAGATATTTTATATTCATGGAATTATAGGTGTTAAATAGTGAATTTCATAGTAGGAGAGGACTTCTTTGGAGAATAGTTGAACGCATAAAGAGAATCCAAAATGAAGAAGGAGGACTTCAGAATTGATTCTTAACCATTTCCTCTGTAAATAACTCTTTTATATTAATGGAACTTAGATGATATTCTGTGTCCATACTCCCACCTGAGCAAATGTGTATTGAAATTTCTATCAGAAGGAGGGATGTCTTTATTGTCAAGTGTATAAGTCTCTTAGAGATATAACTCAGTGTGTGATCAGTTTTATTGTCAAATATACTCCAAAGTCTGTGGGATTGAAAAGAAAGCCATGTTTAAGGGTTAAACATCCCACACCTAGAAATTAGAACTTATGCGTACACGCACCAATAATTGATGATTGAAGGGATCAAGCGATAACCCTGTCATGTGTGACATCAAAAACCATAGGCAAGAGGGAAACTTAATATTGATTTTTTACCTCAAGTTAGAGACAATATTGACAAATCCCCAACAATATTCAATCAGCTAAGGAGTTGATTTTTGGGCTCATGGGTGAGTCATCATGTGTAAGAAAAACTCATGTCGAGGCCAATCAAAGATAGGTAGTCGCGTTTAAGGGAGTCAGCCTGCATCATATTTGGGTGTAATGGATTGGAAGACCCACCTCCCCTCCTCATGTTATGGGCCTTAGCCACTAGGCAATAGTCAAATATGCATTGAGGAAAAGCAAGGAGAAGGTGGTATGACCCTCCACCAACCTCCACTTAGTTCTAGTGAGATCTGCAATGTTGAAACTTGTGAAGATCCCACAAGAATATAATCTCTTTGGTTTCTTATTATTTTTTTAATGAAATGTCAAGGAGAGGAGGAGGGCCGACAAAAATTTACGAGCTGCACTAAAGACCATAGTCGAGGGCCTTCGATTCCATATGAAATAGGTGTTTCATCAGCCAGAGAAAGAGGAGATAGATGTGAATATTGTAAAGTACTTGAAGATTTTTTTCCAGGGTGCTTAGGTATTTTAGGAGACCATGGATATAATCAAATCTTGGGGAAAGTAGAGCAGGCCACTAAAGGGGCCTTCTATCATTATTCATCAATTTAGCTATCATTTGAGCCCCTACCTTAATGAAATGTAACCTCAACATACTCTACAAACACATAACAAGCTACATGGTCTATACTTATGTGCTCATTCCCACCTCTACCACACATATTGAACTTTTGGAATGGAATGTACTACAACAAAAGGCTCAAATAATACCTCCTTATCTACATCATTGCAGAGGAAGGTTAATGTCCCACTGACCTAAGTGAGGTTAAGTTAAGACTTTCTTTCCTTATCACATATGAATTTTGCATTTATGACCAACCTTTCAGTTGGCATAAGTATATTAATTTTGTATTCAACATCCTTAAGGGATATGGAGATAAATCTCTTTTCCATTGATCATCAAATTTCCAAGGGCCAAATCTGATACCTTATTGAGCATTTTATCAACTTATTGAATGTTTTAATGAAAAACATGGCACAAAAATATGTGTTACTATTATTATGAAATTTTTTTCATTAAAATGGCAATTATTATGATGTATTTTCCAAATAAAATTAAATAAAACCTAACAAACAAAAAATAAGTGTTACGTTATTTCAAACAAATTACATAGAGTCTACATTGCATTAAACTCCTTTTTATTGAATTCAAAACTTTATTTAAAAGTGATAGAAAGAAAAAAAAACATTTTTTGTGAATTTTTTTTTTTTTATCTATAATTAAATCATTCTTACAAGGAATTTTATTTACGTAACCATTATCTTTTCAAATAACCATTATCTTTTCAAATTGTTTGATTGTTTTTTTTTCAAAAATATAATTTAAAATGTTCGAAAAATAACTTTTACATTGCATGATAGATATTCAAATTAAACTTTTATCAACCTTTATGCATGTATTAAATGATAATTCTAACCATGGAAAAATTAATTTCTTTTATTGGTATAAAAATCATCTAAGTGATGCAGCAGGAGCATCAAGACCATTTTCATTTTTAAATATGTGATAAAAGGGGTATGATAAATTTTAATATTTTGTTATTTTTAATTAAATGAGAAAGTAAGGATTATGTAAATATTCTAGCAGCAAAATTTGGGATAGAATTTCTATGTTTTTTCAATTAAAATTAGGATAAGAGTGGAGAATAAAGCTTCATGCTTTAAATTGTTATGTAAAAAAGGAAAAAGCCTGCTTTTGTAAAATAAAGTCTGAGAAGACCTATCCTTTATGTATGTATAAAAATAAGTGGCAGCAAAGCTCTCAGTAGAGAGGAAGAGAGTGAGAGGTTGAGAGTAGGCTTGAACAGCAAGGCTGTAAGCCTTCAACAAGTTTGTAAAGGGCCATCAATTCCAAATATTTGGCCAACAAAAGTTTGTAAGTTATTGTTTTGTTCCAGTTTGTATACATTGGTTGATTAAGAAATTATATATTTGTTTCCTAAGTTCATGACATTGTCGAATTTGTGAAGAAATGATCAATATATGTGTTGGATTCACATCGACTTGTGTGAGAATCGCTATGCATAACCATTGAATGTACAAAACATTAATCTCGGCGTAAGAGGGTTGTATTTTAATCCCCGATTTGTATCGAACCTTGGTATAAGATTGTTCTTTTAGATTGGTTTGTTATTAATGTTAACTCTTGTCAAGAATTCCTGTGAATCCATGTCGATTTCATATATTAAAACCAATTCCAATTGTAAATTGAATCATGAAGGCGCTGCGTAAATTGGTTTAATAGAAAGAGTAACGGTAGATTGATATCAAACTGTCAGGGTGTTTGTAAGGCGTTACAACCCGAATTGATAGTTCGATTCAAGTTGAATCAGTTCATTGCTTTTTGTGGAGGTGTGAATACTTGCAGCCCATATGTACGCATATCTGTTAAGTTGACTTGTTATTGAGTATGAATATGTTGTAGGAGGAGTCTGAAACGCAACCCACGGATTCCACAGGAGCTGCACAACTTTCCCGTTCTTGGTATATGCTTTCTAGATCTGTTGTCGAGCTGTGGACGTAAATTCACAGGGCTATCTCCTCCACAACGATGGCCTTATAGCAGAGGAGAGTCGTTGGGTAATAATAGGAAATGATCCAAAATATCCCTGTCGCATATAATTCTCGCACACTACAAGGCATGCCACCCTATGTCAAGTAACCAGAATTCCATGCAGTTGTGATTGCCCTCAAAACCGATACATTTATATCTTGGGGTCCATACATATATATATCGAAATCAGTGTGTTGCATGTGGAGTTCCAAACTCTATTTTGGAATTCAATTAAAAACAAAGACATTTGCAGAGACATTGTTGAGGGAAATCGCAAAATCTGGCATTCCATTACGCGACAGAGGGTTTGAGCTGAGAGCATGGGCATTCTGCCTGGGATACAGAAGTCGTGCCGCTTTTTCTAAGATCAATCGATACACAGAAACTTTATACGCCCCGTGTTGAAGAGCCTGGAAGAGCTACCAAAACGCGCTGCAATATTTGGTGGAGGATACATAGCTGCTGAATTTTCAACCATTTGGAATGGGATGGGTGCCAAAGTAGATCTATTCTATAGAAGCAAACTTCCTCTAAGAGGATTCGATAATGAAATGCAAGTTGTTGTTGTAATGTAAAATTTGATTGTGTAATTTCCGGCCGCATGGAGTGCTGAAAACTGTCGTGTAATTGAAGTTAATTTGAGGCGCACAGGTTGAAGAGTTTGCATGTGTAATTTCGGGCTTGGAGTTTTATTTGAGCAACTTTGGGAGATGCATGTTTATGCGCATGCATGAGTGGAAAAAAAAGATCCTGGTTATATGCAGGCCCGACCTGCATCACGAAGTAATGCTTTACTCTAATAAATTTATCTCACACCATTCTAACTAATAGAATTATAACCTCTCCTAATTCATCCCATATTTCATTAACAAAAACCTAATTTACATACATGAATGAATCCCATATTTCATTAATAAATATATAATTTATGTACAATCATTCATCTCATATTTCATTAGAAAATACATAATTTACATACAAATTGATATATCATGCTAATTGTGAAAACAATTTTTCTACGATATTTCGAAACTTATTGCACTAATTTCAAACAATTTCTAGTTGTTGTTATTTGTAGCAGGTTTTCTCAAAATTAACAAAAACTCTTTTCCCACCATTTCAAAACAAAATTAGTAAATGTTGTATCAACTTTTGAAATTTTACTTATAAATCTTTTTATTTTTAATACTTTATATTATATCCTACTATGTTTTATATCCAAATCTATAATGTTTAGAAAAGATAATGTTACTAGGAAATTTGTTATTATATAAATAAATATAAACTTGTTAGAAATTAGGGAGATGGAAGAGTGATCAAATATATTGTTTTATGTTTTATTGATCATAATAGCTACACATATATAATACATAAATCTCTAATTTCCACAAATCTAGATCATGACTACAACTCGTACATAGGAAAAAACAACTTCTAGTTTGACGCTTGGGAACTCTCAATGACAAATCATGACAACACATGGAAGCATCACTTCCAATACCCTCCCTTAGTTATTACATGGAAAACATTGAAAACACATATTATAACAAGGATAATCTATGTCTGACTGGTCTTCATCAACACTCACATCCACCCTGGAATCTCGCAAATGTCGCTCTTTCCCTACCACATCTTCAAGCTTCCACTTGACCTCCATTTAAAACATAACTATCTTTGACCATCATTGATGAACTTTGCAAGATCAACAATATTAACAACTCAGCTCATTGAGGCTTCCACACTAAGAGTCATCATGTAATGAACCATCCTATGGCCCAACCACCATCCATTAGATATTTTTCTTTTGTTTATTTGTCATTTTCTAACATAGAGGTCTCGATATTGAATGTGTTCAAAAGTTGATCAAACAACTTGACCTTACTAACGCACAAGAATTGATATTTCGAACACAAGGGTTTCTAGTTTAAGAACCACAAACCCTTTTTATAACCAATAAAAACACGTAATAATTCATGTTTCTGGCAACAGGGATTCTAGTTTAAGAACAACAAACTCTTTCTATAACCAATAAAAACAAAAACACCAACCACCAAAACATGCAGAAACAAAATCAATGACTGATCTTTTTTGTTTTGTGTAGATAAAATCAAATATAATAATAATCACTTTGCATATTGGTATTTTCCATCATATCTGCAGCATTTGGATCTCGATCTCTGGATAAATAATACAAAAATATTTTATTAGTTCATATCTAAAATGAAAAATGGCATCATTCCATCTACATGCTGCTATTATAGATCATGCACCATATGATAATATTGAGAATCACCATTCAAAACATGTATACATTGCTCTCAATTGTAGATCACACTCTAGATCAAACTAAATCTATGTTGATCCAACTTATTCAAATGTGGGTCTTCTCTTCTTTTACAAATATTTTTCCACAATGGAAGTTCACACAGTAGCAACAACACTAGACCTTCGCAATTCTCCTTTGCATGCAACTATCCATAATCCAGACAAAAAATATATCATACATTATATTAAACTAATATATGTACAAAGGACTATCATGGCTAAAATTTCTTGATCTTAGCCCCTCTCATGAGAGAGTGTTTGAACTAGCTTTGATATCATGTTAGAAAAATAGAGGTATCAAAGAGCTATTACATAAAACACAATACACGCATTGTGATATCTTTATTGATCATAACAGTCACACAGATATAGTACATAAATCTATAACTTCCACACATCTAGTTCATAACTATAACTCATACATAGGAAGCATCAACTTCTAGATTGATGCTTGGGAATCCCCAATGAAAACTCACAACAACACATGGAAACATTACTTCCAATAAAACTAATTTCAATATATAATTGACAGTTTTAGTAAACTCTAAACATATTAAATTATCTTTGCATATTATAAAACTTTCTAAATAGTAATCACACCTATCTTAGTTTCTCTTTGCTACTTAAACAAGAGTTATGTTGTGACAACGTACCAATTTTTTCTTTTTTTATATAAATATAATTTTCCATGTAAGCTACAAGTTAAAAATACAATAGCACTGACATTTCATCCATTTGAATTGAAATCATGATTTTGACTTTGTTATACTAATGGCTCTCTTATTCCACCATCAAAATCCCAAATTCAAAAAATAAATAATATAATTTTCAAAAAAACAAAATTTCATTTCATCCATTTGAATTGAAATCATGATTTTGACTTTGCTATACTATTGGTTCTCTTATTCCATAATCAAAATCCCAAATTCAAAAAATGAATAATATAATTTTCAAAAAAAACAAAATTTCAAATTTAAGAAGAGATAGTATAATTTAAAAAAAAAATCAAAACAAAACTATATAAATTTATGTTTTTTGGTTTTGAATATTTTCTATTTATTTTTAATATATATATTTTTTTAATAGTATTTTTAAAAAAAATTAAAATATCCATTTGTATATTATAATTAAATATATTGGAAATAATATATAAGTATATTTTTTAATTGGTTCGCACATGTTTTTTGATACTTGCATTATCTTTTAATATATATATCAGCGTTTAATTTTAATCTTTGTAATTGAAGAATTGGAAAATAAATATATTTTACCTAAGTAACGCTTACCTTCAATTCCTTACTATAAATTTATGACCTAAGGATATAGTTAACTTTGACCTCGATCACTTATTACGAATTTCTACAATAAAAATCGAATTGAGACAAATTAATTAATTTAAATTTCGTATATATTTCAAATAGTTATAAATTACTTTAATTTTAATACCTTTTGTTTTTTTATTTGATAGATTATATAAATTAAATATTATGTATATTTAATAATTAAGTTTTTTTTTTAAGTTTATCTTGTTTCGTTATATATTCTTTTGAGTTGTTTTTTTAATTTTTTTAAATTTCAATATGGAACACAATTATCAATGTAAGCTTGGAATATAAATTTAATAAATATTTTTTAACTTATCTAATATTAAATTAAATATTTGTATTATAAATAAATATTTTACCAATTTACTATATATGATAATGATATGTTTAACGTCTATTAAGATCAACGCAGTTTATTGGATTTTATGAAAATAAGAATCTAATTCTATTCTTCAAAATCTTATTTCTATGATAAAAAATAAGGGAAAAAAATGCTGCAATATCACTATAGCTCGGTTGACTTAACAACTCAGGAAGATTGGAAGTATGGAAAATGTTAGAGAAAAGAGATCGGATGTGAGTAAGAGTCGAGTGTTCTAAGAGGATGTGCGTTTCATCTTCCACCCTCTTAGTATCACAAAGTTGACAGATTCTATCATCCCAAGGAGTTTCGAGAGTATAGCACCCTCGATTTCACTTCGAAGATCATGAGAATTAGTTCTTATCCCAGTGATATCGATTTTTTTTCTAGTTTTGGACAAAACAGGGAGATAATTTTGGTTATCAAGGGTGGGGTTGATCACCTCCTTATAATATCTTAGCTTTGTCTCTCCCTCTAACTCCTTATAATCCCACAATTTATTCTTAAATTCACAGGTAATACTATCTTTGACACTGTCGTTCTTTCCGAGGATGACCTCCTCCTTTTTCCTTGAGTGGTTGAGCCAATACTATGCATATTTATGCCACCCATGCTTGAGGCAGAGGTATGGGTTATGACTAGTGTTAGCAGCAATTTTGGGAAGCCTCTTGAATTCCATGTTGTAAGGCTTCATCTTATACATCATATACCTAAATGTATTCATTCTTTCAATTGGGGAAGGCCAAATTCGATCATATGGATAGGATAGAAAATATTTCCCTTGATCTTGAGGTTGAAGGTTATGAATGAATTTTGAATCATATCAATCTTTCTCCACAACTCTCTAGAAATATAGCAACCCAAAACTTCACAGGGTGAAAACGTGGAGGTAGGTTACACATTTTGGGTTACACTTTTTAGCTAAAGAAGGCATGTTTGGGTGGAAACATAATGGCTTGATCAAGCCATTTAAGCACTCGATAAAGCTCCTTGGGTGCTAAAAGGGTAGCTCAATCCAGGTTTAAAAACTAACCCTTGATTGAGATACAACGATCGCTTGAGCACTTTTTTTAGTATAGATTGCTCCCGCGGTTTGTACGCACCATTTGAACAGACTATAAGGCTCAAGCGAGAATTTCAAATTAGCATGACATATATTATTGGAGCTCGATCAAACAATGGGGCATTCAAATCAATCGCACCAACCAGCCTGCCAACATCGCAGAGGCTCAAAGAAAGGTAGGTACTTTATCCTTTGTCTTTCTTAATTTAATTTTTTTTGTAAAATATAATAAAGTCATTTAAAAAAACAACAGTTACAAAAAAAAAAACCAATTAATTAAAAAAAAAACAAATGTTCAAAAACTACAAAAAAACAAAAAAAAAACTTAGAAAGTCACAAAACCAACCAAGAAAACCATTAAAAAAAACTTAGAAAACCACAAAACCAACCTAGAAAACCACAAAAGAAAATCTTTCAAACAACCTACAAAACACTTAGAAACCACCTAAAAGTATCTAATTTAGTTTTTAAATGTGTTTCTTACTTGCAATGTTTTATGTATTAAAGGCATATTTTCTTATTTGGAATGGAAAAAACAATTTTTTTCTAATTATTTTAGGTTTTAAAGTTTTCTTAGGCATTTTGTGGAAATATATTATATATATATTGAAATGCGATTTTAATTGTAGCAAATGACTAAAAAATATACCAAAATATCCAAAAAAACATACAAATACAACCAATAAATCAAGTAACTAGGAGCTTGAATTCATCTGACAAGTATGGTGCTATAGTGAACTTTTTTATGTATAAATCAAGATTTATTTATTTTGTTTTTAATTTAAATTAATCCATAGTTTAATTATTTTTAATATAAAATAGTACATTTTAGTTTTAAAATAAAGATTACCTTAAAATTAAAAAGAAAAAAACATATTATAATATAATATTATATATTATTTTATATCTATATATCTATAGATAAACATACACATATAATTATACTAAACTAGCACACCCATTAGATAAATGTGGTTTAAAGTGGTTTAGGTGTGTATGAAGCACATATATGATTACTATTACATCTGTGCTTTATAATTATAAACAAAATAATAATAAAATTAAATACTTATACATAAATACAGAACAATAATAATTAAATATGATAATATTACACCTATATTTCAATCATTCATCTGAAAATATCTCAACCATCATTTAATAAATAATCATAAAGTAATTGTGAAATAAAAATTTAAAAAAAAAAAACAACAGTTCAAAGTGAAAGCTACCACTGTAATTATGGTCCCTTACATTAATAAATTGAAACCGTTAATAGAAAAAAAGAAGGGGAAAGTGTTAAACATATTAGATGATTTTATTTGAAAATTAATATAAGAAAACAGAGTAAATAATAATAATAAATATTATATATTGTTTATTATTAAAAATAATTATAATAGTAATAATTATAATAATTATAATAATAATAATAACAATAATTATGTTTTTTTTATCGAGACCCGTGAGCATTGCCATGAAGCCCCAACTTGTGCTTTGCTGACTCTGAGCCCTTGATCCCTCTGCTCTGTGGCTCGTGGCTTTGGGCTATCTATCCTCTTGCGAAGTTCCTGTGTCCCCCTCTTTAATTCCTGTGCCTCTGTGTGCTCTTCTACTGCTGGGTGGGGCTAGTAAGTCGGGCTCACCTCCATGGAGGTCTTGTGCTCGCCCCAGGTAGGCCCTCTCTCCCCCCTTCTACCTTCTTCTACCGAAGCCTTCTCGCGGCTCTTGGTCGATTTGATGCAAAAGAAAAAGAGTGAAGCAACAAAGTTTGTCAAGAGGCTTGAAGACATTCCTGAAACTTCCTTGCCACCAGAGACTCTGATTCAAGTCGCCCTCTTCTTGGCTGAGCGGGCTCCGTTGGCTAGTTCACCAGTCTATGGCCTTCTCCTAAGACCAATGAGAACTGGGCCAACAACAACTAGGCTCCTTTGATTAAGAGCAGCGTCACCTCTTACTTCTTAGGACAAGGGCTCTTCCTCTTTGAATTCACCTCAAAGGACGACAAGGACCTAATCTTTCATAATGGTCACTATTTCATGGGCCCCCAAGGCCTATATCTCAACAGATCAACATAATATTTGGACCCTACAGTCAATGTTCCCACAGCTGTCCCTGTGTGGGTTAGGCTCCCTAACCTTCCATTGCATTGTTCAAATTGGGACTTGTTGAAGCACATCAGAAACCCCCTTGGGAAATTCATAGACCAGGAAAACAAAAGAGATCAATATGACTATCCCCGTATCTGCATAGAATTAGATTTAGAGGTGGGTCTCCCAGAAGCCATCAAAATCAAAGTAGGAAACTGGTCTTTTTACAGAATCTAGATTACGAGCAGTTGCCTTTTAAATGTCGAAAGTGCCATGTCTATTGTCACTTTGACAGAGGATGCCCAACCAACGTGGTAATAGACAAGGGTAGAGAAGAAGGCTGGAACCAGGTCAAGCGCACCAGGGAAACCCAAAAGCAGGTTGGTCTAAATGGAAGAGCTCCCCTCCAGGCCCCTCCTCAACAACCCCCTTCCAGAATGGATCAAGAAAACAAATTTGCACCTCTAAGCTCACAAATAAAGGAACCACAAGATGAAAACAACCAAAAATCAACCCCACCCTCTAAAGGTACCCTCTCTTCTCCCAAGGGGGCAAGCCTTGCTGAGAGTTCCAAAGGAAATATTATTCAAGTAGAGGAAGATAAGCATGAATCGAATGACTCAAAGGAAGAAGGGGAATAGGAGAATCCCGAGCATCGATAAGGAGATCCACAAGAGGCCGCAAAACAGATTGGGAAAAAAGAGAGCATGAAACTTTCAAAGATAAGATCCAAGGCAGCCAACCAACCCTTGAGAAGTTGTTAGCATCAAAAACAAAGATAGCGAGAAACCAGTGCCAAGGCTTCATGGGAGCCAACTAGAAATACAAATGATGAAGATAGTCTCCCCAAATTGTAGAGTTATGTGGAGCAGAAACAAAGAAGAAGCCATCAAAATTTTAATAAGAATAGAAGCTCCTGACATACTCCTCATCTAGGAGACCAAGATGGAAGACTTTATCTTCCTTCAGGCTAGTAGGAAACTCTATAACAAATGTGAGGCGAAAGCAATCTCTACCCATGGGCCTTCCAGTGGTTTGGGCACTCTTTGGAATGCTAGCAAATTCTTAGTCATTTCTGAGACCCTCAACACTCACTGGCTGCTCTTAAAACTGCAACATCTAGACTCAAAAGAGATTATTAGTCTCTTCAACGTGTACATCCCTATGAACACTAGGGGAAAAAGGCCTACTGGGAATCCATAAGAAACCAAGAAGTTCTAATTAATCTAGAGAATACCATCATTGCAGGATATCTAAACCTCAGTCTCTTATCAGCAGACAAGAGACGAGGCAACGTTACTTGAGATCCGGCAAAGGAATGGGTAGAGGACCTTATGTAGGACTGGGATCTACTGGACATCAAGCCAATCTCTAGTAAGTATACTTGGTTTAATAAAATAATTGGTCCTAGCCACATTGCTACCAGATTGTACAGATTCTTACTCAAAATTTCTTTTCTTCTACTTGGATTAGAGGCTAGAGTTCATATTCTCCCATGCAACACTTTTGATCTTAAACCCATCAACTTGGAACTAGTGTTTTGGCTTGACCTCGGGCCAATTCCATTTAAATTTAGCCCACTTCTGGCTAAGGAATCAGACTTCATGCAATTAGTTAAGGGCATCTGGATGCAGCTGGTCAAAGGCTCACCCTTTTTCTTCTAGGAGGAGAATCTCAAAAGAGTGAAAATGTCTTTGAAAAGTTGGGCCAAATCTTTGCCCAATCCAGCTAATGAAAGGATAAAAACTCCAATCCACTCTAGAAAATCATAATCTCCATGCTGAAATAGCTGACATGACAAAAGAGATTTTAGACAAAGAAGCCAAGCTCCAACAAAACTATCACAAGGCTTGTCTAGCTGAGGAAGAGTATTGGAGACTTAATTCTCGCAGCCTTTGGCTCAAAGTAGGTGATAGGAACTCTTCCTTCTTCCACAAACAAGATCAGGCAAGCAAATGTTCCAACTCCATTTCTGAAATCAAATATGGCCCCATCATTCATAAAGACGATGCAAGCATCGAAAAAGATGCCTCCCTTCACTTTAAAAACTTGTATAGTGAAGATATAAATCTAGATCAAAACTATGATATGATGGACATGGTCCCCTCCCTAATTACCAATGAAATGAATCACCTTCATGAAGCTAAAGTCACCACGAACGAAGTAAAGGATGCCCTCTTTGCCATGGAACCAGACAAATCCCCTGGGTCGGATGGCTCTTCAACTAGATTTCTCTAATCTTGCTGGTCGATTATGGAAAAATATTTGTACAAAATGGTTATTAAGTCCCAAGCTTACTAGAAAATCAGAGGCAACACGAACTCTTATTTTCTTGCTCTGATCCCCAAAGAGAAAGGACACAACACCTTCAACAGGTTTCACCCGATTTCGCTATGTAATATTGGCTACAAACTGATTACCAAAAACATCGCTAACAGACTCAAGCTCATCCTCCCCAAAGTCATTTCGGAAAGCTGAGGAGGATTCATTCAAGGTAGACAGGTAGTGGATAATTTCATTTTGGTCCAAGAGGCAATTCACTCCAGCTTGAGTCGCAATGAAAAAGGTATGGTTGTCAAACTTGATTTACCAAATGCTTTTGATAGAGTTAAGCATAGTTTTTTCCTGAAATTCTTACATAAGCTTGCATTTGGTGAGAAATTTATAAATTGGATTCATGTCGACATTTCAAAGCCTTGGATTGCTCCATTAGTAAATGGCAGAGCTTCCGGCTTCTTCAAATCCATGAGAGGGCTCAAGCAAGGGTGCCCTCTCTCACCCATTTTATTAGTTCTTCAAGCCTCTGTCCTCAGTTTTTATTTAGACAAAAAGAATGATGGATCAGGAAATTGTTGGGCTTTGTATAGCAAGAGGTGTTAAAAACATAAATCATGCCTGTTTGTGGATGACACCTTGTTATTGGGAGCTTCCTCTATTCTTATGGCCTCCAGATTTAAAGGAGTTCTGGATTAATTTTGTTTGGTTTTGGGAAGCAGACTAAACAATGGCAAATGCCATATCTATTTCTGGAACACCACTTCCAGCTTGCTCTATTCCATTTCCAGAACCTTTGATTTCACAGCCTCCTCAAACTAAACTTCCTTCAAGTACTTAGGCCTACCTGTATTTCTTAAAAGAGCCTTTAGCAGAGATTGGCTCCCTGAATTGGAGAAATTCAAGAACAAGTTGCTTGCCTAGGGCTTTTCCTAGCTTAACATTGGTGGTAAATCTATTCTCATAAAATTATTCCTTAACAATCTTCCATTATTTCAAATTTTTGTCCTTCGCACTCCCACTAGCATCCTCAGAAAAATGGAGGAGATCATTCAAATTTTTTTTTGGAAGGGGGGTAAGAAAAATGAGAATAAGATTCCGTTAGTTAACTGGGAATCCATCTACAAACCACTCATGGAAGGAGGCATGAACTTCAAAAATCTTGTATATCATAATATTGACATGGGAGCTAACCTCATCTGGAGAATTATTGCACCTAACCGTGGCTGGGCACAATTAGCTCTTTGGAAAAAATACTTCAAAGGCCAATGCTCTCGCTGTCTAGATCACCCTAGATCACCCTCTACCACTCCCTAATTCGTCCTTTCTAAAGCTCTGCAACAAAGCTTGTTCGCTTATTAATGCTCATGCCTACTGGATTCCCGACAATGGAAAAAGGATCAAAATTTGGACAAACAGAATTATGAATAATGAGTCACTGGGAGACTATCACTCTCTCCAAGCAATGCACAGATGGATGAACGATGCTGGATTGTGTACCCTATGGGACATTTCAGTCTGGCAGGACTCATGCTAGGCTAGCTGGAACCTTGAAATGCCCCCAAATTTGTCTATGTAATAAGAGGTCCTGCTCTCCAAGCTTCACGCATTGGCTCCAACATGGATGTGAAGCCGGGATTCAAGAGGTTGGGGTGTGTGGGCTGGTGGTTATTTTGTTGCTCAAGGATATGCCAAGTTGTGTCACTGCCCCCATGCAGCCATGAATCCAGAGCCATGGAAAGGGATATGGCATTATCCCTCCTTATGAAAGATCGACTTCTTCAGCTAGTTGTTATGCCACTCCAAACTTTTGACAAACGATAATCTTCAGAAGCAAGGTTTCCACGACCCTTCAAGGTGCATACTTTGCAAGGTAAGCCAAGAAAGTGTTTTTCATCTAATGCTTGAATGTTCCTTCACTTTGCATATTTGGATCGAGCTACTGGATTCGTTGAGTTCCAGCTTCGCCTTGCCTTCCTTCATTCCTGATTTTTTTGATAAATGGTTGCAAAGGTATCTTGGTCCTCCTCCAAAAAACAAAATTATCAAAGGTCCTTGGTCTTTTCTCCCTAAAATCATTTGTTGGTAGGTTTTGCTTGAGTGAAACAGAAGGATTTTCAGAAACTACG
Source organism: Pinus taeda (assembly GCA_000404065.3). Lineage (NCBI taxonomy): Eukaryota > Viridiplantae > Streptophyta > Pinopsida > Pinales > Pinaceae > Pinus > Pinus taeda. Next base: position 227,231 of record APFE030533992.1, on the reverse strand, counting down.
AACAGGACGCCAAGCTAGTGGTAGTTAAAATTAAATTCCTGATAAAAAGTGCCTAAGAGACCATAAAGATGACTTAAGTCTCAGCCAGAGAGATATAAATTGGGGTTCCTCTCTTGATCTTCAATTCCAAAAAATTGCAAAGAGTATCTCCCTCCCTAAAGTATGGCAAATAAGGGCTACAACAGAAGAGTCCCAGCGATGGATTACAAACCATCAGAGACACTTTCTATTTTTTGATGGAGCTGCAAAGAGAAATCTTGGAAGAGTTGGAGCTCGAGGAGACATTTTGAATCCAACTAGCTTTAGGATCCACAATTTCACCTGGGGTTTGGGCATCACTTCTGCCATTCAAGCTGAGGCTTTGGCTCTTTTGCAAGGACTCAAGATTCTAAAAGTGTTGAACATCAGGGAGGCTAATGTTATTGGAGACCCTCAGGTTATCATTAACACTATGGTGACTCATTCTAAGCCAATGCACCTAACTCTAGCAAAGTCGATTCACAGAATTATAGACCTTGGAGTCTCTTTCCAAAATTTGAATTTCTATCATGTGTTGAGAGCCAATAATAAGGAGGCAGACACCGAAGCTAACAAATCAGTTCTTCTTATGGCTGGAGCCCTACTCAGAGGTGAACATGAATTATGGGAACAAATTCCATAATTTAGAAAGTTGTCATGTTTTATTGCCTACTATTAAATCATTTTCTTCGTATCCACAATCTTGGGAAAATCTCAGAAATTGACCGCATAGTAGCAGCTAAAAAGAGATGTGAGCTAAACATAAATGTTACGATCTTGCAAGGTTTTACAACACATCTGGAATTGGACTCACCTTTTGTAATCCACTCTTTGGCATTAAGACCAAGTTTGTAATATATCCACTACCCGTTTCTGTAAAAAAAAATAATAACAATAATTATATTTATAATGATCTAACAAATTAAATTAATAATCATTTAATAAATAACGATGAACTCATTATGAAATAAACATTTCAAAAAATTAAAAGAACAATTTAAAATGAAAGCTATGTTTATACACTGCAATTATGACCCCTTACATTAATAAATAGAAGGCATTAATACAAAAAAATAAGGGGAAAGTTTTAAACATATTTCAATACAAAATTCAACTCCAAACACTCTAACAGTACAGAGTTATTAAACACAAGGCTCTTCCAAAACACACCCAGATCAATGACAAAATCAACACAAATGCAAATCAGTGGGATAATGATCATGATGGTTCACGCTTTCCAACTAGTCCCTTCTCGTTTTCCTTCCAAATTGTCTCTTTTGCACATGATAAAAGTATTTAACATCTGATTTCATTTCGTGAAGGGCACAAATATGTTCATGGATGAAGATATGATGGAACCAATGATTTGGACCAAACATATTTCGAGTATGCGAAACATAACTTATTACTTCTCTAATAAATTTTATTAGTTTAATGCAATAGATGCCATTGTTATTCTCCATAATTGAAATTTGAATTGATATATATATATATATATTATATATAGATGTATATATGTATGTATGTATGTATATATATATGTATGTATGTATATAATATATGTATGTATATTATATATAATATATATATATATATATATATATATATATATATATTATCTGTATGTATGTATATATATATATGTATGTAATGTAATATATATATGTATGTATGTATATATCTATATATATCTATATGTATGTATGTATGTCTATATATATGTATGTATGTATCTATATATATTATATATTATATATATATATATATATATATATATATATATATATATATATATATATATAATACAAAAAATCAATAACAAAAATTAATAGATAAATATGAAATTAGAAATGCATTAGAAAAATTAATTTGACATAAAAACCTCAAACGATTCAAAAGAACTTATCGATGTGCATACAAATAATTGCAATGAAATGTATTCACTAACAATAATTTTTATTCAATAAAAATACCCCTTAAATGATATTGACTTCAATTGCTCCTCCTCTTTCTTGCTAAGTGTAACATATGCACTGCCTTTGTTTTCGACATAACGCTAAAAAGAAAAATGTGGTGAAATCCAAAAAGCTTCTATCAATTTCACTCTTGATATAGCTATAAATGTGACACCTTTCCTCTCTCTATATCAATATCTAGAGTGGCTCATTGCAAAGCCATTCCTTGTGATTTGCATATTGTCAATTCCCATGCCATTTCCAAAGGCATTTGTCTCAAACTCCCCTAACAAAAAATGCAATTGATAAAAGAATAGGTAGTCCCTATCAAATGGAACACAACAATAATTTTAAAAATAACTACAACAAATTCCGAAAGATGTGGTAGCTTATGACTAGGCACGAAGAAAATATTTTCAATATATCCATGTGCGCCATTGACCAAGCCAACTTCAACCCACAAATTACACTTCAACATCATGTGATGTCGACGACATAGGAGTACTTCATGCTTGAGCACATCATCATCATTATCACCTACTTATGTTCTTCTACTTCATTCTACAACACATCTTTCAATAGGGGAATTTAACAATTTAATCATTTTACGATTGTGCAAATTCACAACATTATTAATTGAAAATAAGTGAACAAAACAATAGAAAAATTCATTTTCATGTTGATTCAAGAAATTATCAGCGCATGTCGTAAGAAGATCCCAATCAGTAATAAGAGGCTTTTCATTTCTAATATTCATTAAAATATTATGAAAAGGTGTTTGTCTCAGATCATCTCCTTCCTGCCTATAAATTTTGACTGGAGTGAAAACAATTTTGAAGCTTTCCCACAAAATTTTTTGAGTTCTTCTACCTTCATACAATATTTTATCCCTAATAGGAGGGAGTTTCCCCAATGTCATCCACAAGAATGATGGAGCTACCAGCAAAAATACAATCGTTGTTTTCGGGAAATGCTTCTTGGAAACAAGAATATATTTGTATGGAAAGTCATGGACCTATAAAACTCATTTTGCCAATCAACATATATCATCATTTCTTCTTGAAAAATTGTTAAACATTCCCAAATAGTGGCTTCATATATTTTATAGGAATTTTTAAAGAAGAATGTATTTTTTTGCAAGTATGTTAAAAGCGGCAATAGCAGTTGGAGAAAGCAATAACAAAGGACTTTTACCATCCTCTATTGAACTAGCAAGTGCATAAGAAATACACTCAATGTGAACATGCTTCTAAGTTCCAACAGTACCTTAAATAATCGTTTTGAAACCACCATCATTTCCACCATGCACAATGCCAAAAAACAATTTCAAAAGTCACTAGTTGTTTTTCTGATAGAGAGGAATATGACAAATATTTGTCCCTAAGAAAGTCACAATTCAGAACACCTACAAAATCCACATATTTTACAAAATTTATCCCCTATTCTAAAAAAACATTTGAGACCATCATTTCCTGCCTATTATAAAGAATATAAAAGTCACTTCTAACAAGATTATCAAGGTATAAACTTTTTACACAACATGGAGGAACATATCATTAAAAAACTAGCTACTCTTCTAAATCTCGATCAACATTGTCTTCATGTATTAGTAGCTAAAAATTATATTCATTAGCTTCATTTAGAAAAGGGCCTTAGTCAACATGCCACATGTGATATCTAAAATTCATCCAATTCTGAACAATATTTTCAGTTCACAACCCAATATCTAAAGCAATGTCATGAAAAGGCTTGTATAAAAGAACTCACTCTAATGAAAAGTTTCGAAATATTCTAACCCTTTATTAGGAACATCATAAAATCGTGGCCAAATACAAACAATATCATGGTTATCTCATGGTCTCCACGGTTCCTTCCTATTCTTCACATCAAAACTCCATGATCTTGTTGTTTCTATCAAGCACAAATGTTCCAAAAATACTTGTCAAGTTTGATAAACCTCAATGAAGCTATTTCCACACAAAGCATCATCATAATGTAGTGAAACCCTTTGGTACACTTTCTTCCCATCATTATTGCATCTTCCATGTCTAGCTAGAGGAACTGATATTTCTTCCATTGGTTCAAATTTTGTTTTTCGACCACTATTAACTTCAACATTATTCTTCCAAAAAGCATAAAATAAGAGATCCATAAAATAATATAAGTTTAACATTGAACAAAACTAAACAATAAAAAATAAATTTATGTTGACCACTGCTGTTGTGTGAAGAGGAAAACTTACCTCACATTCTTTGCCTTCAACAATATTCTCTATATACCTACGTCGCGAAATACTGGGTCCAATATTTCAACCAGACAATCCTGAATTATCAACTAGTCTAACAAGCATATTACTATCAACAAAAAAATCATACGCAACAACTTGTCCAATCATATAAGATTCCCTATTTTCCATTATAGTATCTCTTCCACCATTTCCACGAGACCCAACATTGTAACTTCTATGAAGCATCCCTATGTAAACATAATATTCAGTAACATACAACATGTGAGAAAATATATGGAATAGACCCAAATTTTCGAGACATGTAACAATTGAGGAAACAAACATCCTAACCAAATGTTCACCTACATAAAGAGAAAGGGTTATAAACATACAATTTGGAAGGTCATATGTTTCCTCATTTCCCAACCTTTAAGAACCTCGATGTGCAGCTTCAAATTCAAGAACCAATAAAGGTTTCACTGGTTCTGAATCTAATTCATGGTCAATAATTATTTCCACAATGTTTTGAAAAATCAATAGTGAGAAAAATAAAATAATAAAAACTTCAAATGAAAAATGAGAAAAAGAATGGAAAAGAAAATAACATGAACATGAACTACCTATGTTCTTGCAACAAAAAAATTACGTACACATCAAGAAGGGATAACTATATTAACTATATAGTTGTTATAAGGAAATATTTGACCCTATTTTCCAACACAGTCTCATAAATTTTCAACCATCTCACGAAATTGTTGACATGCATCGTTCTCGTAATGTCCCAAAATTGCACTTCTTTCATTCTTTTCACACAAAACACCAACATTGTTCATATGACTACTCTCTTTCCAAGCTCAATGTTCCTAAAGAAGACAAAAGTCAGTAAACCTTACAAAAACATAAGTTATTTTACATTATAAACCTCCAACAAAATCACCATCGGAAAAAATATTCGTTGTAGTAGAGAACTATTATTTTCATACTTATGATTTATAGGTTCTCCTTATTATTCATTTGTTAAATCTCTTTTCTTTCATTGGTACGAAGATATTATCCATGCTTTAATTAAATCCTTATTCTGCTTATACCACTAGCATTGACATTCATTTAATCATTGTCTTGTACCAGTAGAGCGAGGCCTTTTCGCACTTGTCGCTTATTTGTTCTATCAACATTTCTATGATAAAATTAAACTCAGTTACAAAGTCCTTTTCCAATTTCATTGAAGGCTAATATGTATTTTTAATCTTCAAGAAATTTTAACTCCTAACTTTCCAAAACTGTATAGAGGAACTAAATAGTAACAAATAGGCCTTCAAATTTGAAGCATATACACATAGAACAAATACTTTGAAAATTATCTTTCGCAATACAAAAATTTCAATACATCAAAAAAGCATGCCCTTAAAAAATAAATGAAGAGGCAACACAAATAAATTCTACATGAACATGCATAAAACCAAACACTTCCAAGGCTTTCAACTGATATAATAAGAACTTTCACTAATTATTGATTCTTGCCAAGAATGTATATTTTAACCCTGTATAGAAATTACCTGCACACAAATTCTAATAAAAAAAATAAAATATGGCTATTTCATTACACATAAAACAAATATACATAGATATTTTCCCCTGGATCCCAAACTGGGACAACCATATTGATTTTTCATTGTGTTCCTTTCAATGTTACAGTACATATATATACATGTCGAAGCATCCATAAACCCCAATCCTTCAACCTAGGATTAGAACATAACCATAGTTCCCCTTAACAAATCTACAAAATACCATGGATCAAAAACCATCTCACCCAAAACCATGTGCGAAATCCATACAAAAAACCATAGGTAGGTCTGCCCAGCTAATATAGGGCCAAAAATAATTTCCCCACAACACCGCCCTAGACCTCGTAGAGGGAGGGCTACCACCCCCCTCAAGCCCCTCGATAGGGGGGGCTACCAACCCCCCACTATGCCTATTACAATGAAGGGGAGGCTCCACCCCCACTCTAATCCCAAGTTTAACTACTGGGGCTAATCGTGGAAAGAATATAACACAACCCAATATTCTCCAACTTGTTTTTTTCTTTCCACAGGGGCCACAGGAGATCTGATTCATTGATCCATCCCTGAAACAACCATTTTTTCTCTACACCAAGGGAACTTCTCAGTGCTCATAGACTTTGTCAATGTATCTCCAATGTTCTTCTAAGTATCCTCCTTTACGAGCAACACCTTTTTGTCTTCTACCATATCCCTCATAAAGTGATACTGAACATCAATTTGTTTTGTCTTTGAATGATAAGAATGGTTCTTTGCCAAGAAAATTACACTTTGGTTGTCATATTCTATCCATATAGGTCGATGTACTAACTCCATACTTGAACATAATCTCTGCAACAAAACTAATTCCTTGCTTGCATGAGTGGCTACCATGTATTCTACCTCCATAGTTGATAGTGCCACTATAGATTTTCTCTTACTCATCCAACTGACTACACCTCCAAATAGGTTAAACACATACCGACTTGCAGATCTTCTCTGATCTAGATCTTCAACCTAGTGTGAATAAAAAAAGCCACAGATTTCCAAAACTCTATCCAATCATGGTCTTTCTTGATAGCATAAACCATAATCACTAGTGCCATAGAAATACTTAAAAACCTTCTTCACTGTTGTCCAATGCTCCTTTCCTGGTTTTGACATAAACCTGCTCAATATTCCCACTGAATGTGCAATGTCTCATCTAATAAAAACCATCGCATACATTAGGCTACCAATTGCACTTGCATATGGAACATGCGACATGTCCTCTTCCTCTTCTTGTGTCTTGGGACAATGTTCAACAAATAAATTTATACCTACAGGAATATGAACCTTCACCGGTTTACTATCGCACATATTAAACCTCTGCATTATTGTCTCAACATACTTCCTTTGGTTTAACCAAAGCTTCCTCTTTTTCTGATCTTGTTTATTTTCCATGCCCAAAATATAGTTTGTAACACCAAGATCTTTCATTTTGAATTTGGAGGACAATAGGGTCTTCAAATCCTCGATAGTTTCTTTTTCATTTCCGACCAGCAACATATCATCCACATACAAGACTAGATAAATAACATGGTCACCAATTAATTTGAAATACACACAGTGATATTCTTTTCTTCTAGTTAAGCCAAGTCCCCATATGAATATATCAAATTTCTGATACAACATCCTTGGTGACTGTTTTAACCCATACATAGACTTTTTTAACCTGTATACCAGTTCTTTCCTACCCTTCACCACAAAGCCTTTAGGTTGCTTCATGTAGATCTCTTCTTCCAAATCCCTGTTAGGAGATGTTGTCCTGATATCCATTTGTTCTACCTCAAAATCAAAAGCACTGGCAATAGATAAAAGTAATCTAATGGAACCTACACTTGGAAATAGGAGCAAATATATCACCAAAATCAATTCCCAACTCCTAGGAATAACCTTTTACTACCAACCAAGCTTTATATTTCTCCACATTTCCTTCTACATTCATCTTCTTCTTGAACACCCATTTTTTTCCAATGAGTTTCCTTCAAGCCAGCAACTCCACTAGATCCCAAGCCTCATTTTTGTGCAAAGATGTCATTTTGTAAACCATGGCCTCTTTCCAGAGTTTTCCATCCTCTCAATCTATTTCTTCCTTCACAGTTTTTGGGATCATCATCAGTAATGGATAAAGAAAAATTTAAATAAAAAGTAGATGGACTATACCTTCCTAGTTGCCATTTTTCTTGAACTAGTCTTCTCCTTCATATTTTGATTCCTCTTTCATTGTAGAGTCTGATTCTTCCTAGTTTAGCTCAAACCCTATCTTCTTAGGTTCCTTTGGTAGGAATTCATGTTTAATAATATCTTTCACCTCTCTAAACACCATATCTCAGTTGTACATGACCTTCCTTGTTACAAGGTTCCAGAGCTTATAACCTTTTAAGCCATACTTATACCTAATAAAGATGCACATTTCAGATCTACTATCAAACTTTGTTCTTTTCTCCTTTGGAACATGTACATATGCATCACATCCAAATACCCCCAGATGTGAAAGAGGTTTCTTACGAGTCCATACTTCTTGTCGAGTATTATCCTCCAACACTAATGAAGGTGATCTACTGACCAGCTAACATGCAATCTCCACTGCCTCTACCCAAAACTCCTATCCTAACCCGACACCATTAAGAATGCTTCTTGCCCTTTCCATCAACGTCTTGTTCATTCTTTTTGCAACTCCATTTTCTCAGGTGTCAAAGACTTCATATTTATTCTTGAGGAAATATATCCATGTATTCCTTTGGAAGTCATCTATAAATGATACATAGTACACAAACTTACCCAGTGATGGAACTGACACAGGTCCAAACAGATCACTGTTCACAAGCTCTAATATCTATTTCACCATCTTACCACCGGAGGGGGAACTCACCCTATTATGCTTCCCATATACACAATTTTCATATAAATAAAAATTTAGAGAGCTATTAGACATACCTTCTACCATACATTTTCTATGAAGTATTCAAAGTCCCTTCTCTCTAATACGTCTAATCCTTTGATGCCATATCATGGTCTTTTCTCCAAATACCACTAGATTTTCTTCTCCACTTTTAGGAAGAACATAATTGTTGCACCCAAAAATAATAGTGCTACCTTTTAGCTTTTACAGAGTTCCAATCCAAACTCCCCACATCAATACCAGTTCTCTCTGAACCATGTTGCAGGTATCTTTAGCGAACACTGTTTTTGCACCAACATCATCCAACTTGCTTACAAAAATACGATTTATGTCTAATGCAGTAATATGTAGAACACCCGAAAGTGTTCTAATCCTTCCACCTTGCAAATTCAACGTGACTTTTCCACAACCAATGATTGTAGCCTTCCTGTCATCCCCTAAGAAGACATTACCACCATCATATTTCTCATACTTGCGGAACCACTCTCCATGGACAGTGAAGTGAAAGGATGAACATGAGTCAATCAACCATGCCTCATGATCTACATGTGTACATGAAGAAGAAGCCAAGTACGCATCCCCACCTTCATCTATGGTGTGTTTTGCCTCTGCAGAAGCAGCATCATCATATCCCTTTCCTTTCTCAAGAGTTTTAGATTTACAATCCCTTTTGTTGTGCCCTTTCTTTCCGCATTTCCATCACACCTTTGCAGGTTTTCCTGGTGATTTAGATCTCCCTCTAGATTTAGATCTCCCACTCGAGGGCTTATTTTTGTTTCTATTCTGGGACCTTCCTCGTACAAACAAGTGTTTGGCCGCTAGTTTATCATTATTATTATCACTCTTTAATGCCTATTTCACCAATTTCTACCATTCTTTATCATGTTATTTATCATGGTTTATCATATAATTCCAATCTTATAATTATTTATGCTCTTATGGAAAAATATTATTTCTCCTTTATTTTTAATAAATTGAAGATTGTTATGCATGATTTTACCAATTATGGTTTATTAATAAATTTTTTGTAACATCACTCACCATTTTAGCCTCCAAGATATTTTCCATATTGCAAATTTGATCTCAAGCTCATCGTTAAATGTGCCAAATCAGAAATTCGTTGGAATAAGAAATGACAATTTTGCATTGGAAGTTTTGGGCAAATGGAGAAGCATCCAAAAAATCCGAAACATGGGTTTTGTCCAGATTCGTTGTTGTGGCCATTTTCAAAATTATCTCAGTTGCAATACCAAATTCGACCTATTCCTATTGCATGCTGATGGAAAGATATTTCAGATATGATCTTGTTGATCAATTTGTTGTGAACAAACCAATTTTGTAATGAGAATCATTTTGTAATCATATTTTATGTAACTTCTCTCTACTCTCTATGTATTTAAATGAAAACAGAGAGCATAGACAGGAGAAGGGGAATTATGGGGAATTAGATGGATTATTAGATTAGAGATAGATCAAATAGGATAGGAGGAGAGGGAGATGGAATGCTTATTATTCCGAATTGTAATTTTATTTGTAGACTCTCGCTACTAAGAAGGCACAAATTAGATATCATTTTTGGGATTCAACTGCGTTAAGTAAGTCATTCACGTATGACCATTTCCATGAGAGGTAGTCATAACTGACTAATTTCTCATGATTTTAAATAGTTCACTTAGCACTCATTGCATCGGGTGATGCTCACAGGGGTGAAGAAGTGGGATTGAAACTAGTGAAATGAATCACATAGCATCAATCATCACTTCCGGGGCTTGCACCCGGTAACGAGGACTTCCCGGGAGGTCACCCATCCCAGATCACCTCTGGCTCAAGTGTGCTTAACTATGGATTTTTCCCCACAATCAAGCCCACTTAGCTTGCTACCCCATTTGCAAAATCGTAGCAAGTATTGTGCCTCACGAGCCATTCAATTAGAGATCCCTTCACTCTTTTTTGAATTTAAGTATGGTAAGTCATTCACGTATGACCATTTCCATGAGAGGTAGTCATAACTGACTAATTTCTCATGATTTTTGAATAGTTCACTTAGCACTCATTGCATCGGGTGATGCTCACATGGGTGAAGAAGTGGGATTGAAACTAGTGAAATGAATCACATAGCATCAATCATCACTTATGGGGCTTGCACCCAGTAACCAGGACTTCCCGGGAGGTCACCCATCCCAGATCGCCTCTGGCCCAAGCACGCTTAACTGTGGAGTTTTCCCCACAATCAATCCCACTTAGCTTGCTACCCCATTTGCAAAACCTTAGCAAGTATTGTGCCTCCCGGGAAGTCATGGTTACCAGGTGCAAGCCCCGAAAGTGATGATTGATGCTATGTGGTTCATTTCACTAGTTTCAATCCCACTTCTTCAACCCTGTGAGCATCACCCGATGCAATGAGTGCTAAGTGAACTATTCAAAAATCATGAGAAATTAGTCAGTTACGACTACCTCTCATGGAAATGGTCATACGTGAGTGACTTACTAAACGCAGTTGAATCCCAAAAATGATATCTAATATAATGCACTGCGTAAACCCCCATACTTAAAGGCACAAATTACTGTAATGCTGCCTGATTTGATCATTAATATATAAGAAGAGTTGTTTTTCCTTCGCATTTGCTGAAGTAATCTAGCGGTATTCACTGGTGGCTAAGGGCCTGACCCATGGTGGATTTACATGCTGTTCCTATACCATGCATTTCTGATTTCCGCAGTGTGATGGTTTGATTGAATTCTTACCTTTTGCAATTGTATCACTTTGTTGTTTCTTATTTTCCAATATTAATAGAATCGTTATGCTTTGTATAATCTGTAGTAGTGTTGTTGATTCAATTTACTATTATTTCAAATTCAGTTATTTAATTACATATTTTGTTTGAGATCATCAACTATAAAGGGTATTGACTATCACTATCGAAGCTCTCAGATTGGGATTGTTTACTAGTTGTATTGGTTATTGAGGATTGTGTTTGATTTAGATTAAATCAGTTAAAAGGGGAATGAGTTATCACTACTGTATCCTCCACTGATGATTATTGTTACTTTGATGAATGTATGATTTGATTTCATTAGAGGATTAAGTTTTCTTTAATTGCAGTTGGTATTTATTAAAAGCATCCATTTACTCTTGTATTTGAATGATCTATACTGCAATTTCGGAAACATTACTCTTTGGGATTATACTGTGCACATATTGTGTACACTCTTGAAATAAGAAGACTTGCCCAGGTTGATAATTAATGTGGGATAAATAGGAGTTTTAAAAGGCACCTTTTAGCACCCAACAACAAGGAATCAACATTATGGCTCTCCATATTTTTCCACCTCATCTCCTCTGTCAGCAAGGATGAGAATATTTAATCAAATTACAAGGCAGTTGCATTGCTACCTATTGCAACAACCAAACTATCCTATGAATGTGGTAGAGAACACAACAAACTAATGCACTTATCTTCATCTGAAATTATAATATCAATAGATAATAACTGGCTTACCATAGTATTAAATGCATTTATATTCTCTGTCACCGAGTCTCCATCTTTCATCCTTAGGTTATATAGCCTTTTCCATAGGAACAATTTATTTACTAGAGAATTAGATTGGTACAATGTCCCTAAATTGTCCCACAAAGCCTTCGTTGTAACCTCCCCCGATACATTCAGCAATACTAAATCTGAGACACAAAATCGTATTGCGCTTTTTCCCTTCCAATCTAACTTCTTCCAGTCTTCAGCAAACATTGTCATTGGTTTAGTACCTAGATCTACTATGATCCACTAATTTATCCGCCAAAAAATCCTCCATATTGTGTTTCCACAGCTCAAAACTCTAACCATTAAGTTTATCGATCTCTATATTTCCACTACTCGCCATCCTCTTTCACCACAAGAATTGATCCCGCAGATCTCCCACTAAACAGGGTCCACTGCAAGCCTAAGAAAAACCCCTCAGTAGCAAAGGTGTCCCCTTCAAGCCAAAAAAACTCTAATACTAAATCTAAGTTTTAACCCCATACAAAAATTACCCGCATACAAATTTTAATAACAGAAAATAAATAGTGGCAAGAGTATAACACATAAAAAAAATATACATAGATATTTTCCCCTGGATACCAAAACCCAGAATACCAGATTGATTTTTCATTATGTTCCTTTCAATGTTACAATACATATATATACATTCTGAAGCATCCATAAACCCCAATCCATTAACCCAAGGTTAGAACATAAGGAAACCCTTTTTCAAAATTATTGGGAAAAACTTTCCATTTCTATAGATTTCAAAAAACAAAGAAATACAGACCACATTACAAATTATTGAAAATATGGAAATAAAAATGAGTACTCCCTCACAAACATGTGGAAATTTAGCATAGCTATGTTCTCAATATAACTTGAACATGTCAATTACAATCATGTTAAAAAAATGTTTCAAAACATTGAACATATATAAATTTCCAACAATATGGAAAAAAAAAAGCATGTTGAAGCCTGAAAGGCTAATTCAATATCTCCATAAGTAGTGGAGGTATGTCAACAATAGAATTTTCATTTGGAATAAGTGAAAAAACATTTCCATTTTCAATCAAATCATGAAAATATTCAACCGTTTCTACATAGAAGCATGATTCTCTGACCATTGACAGGCCATCAACAATTGTTTTATGACACAATCCAGTAAAAAAATCATGCACCTTTAACTAGACTTCGAACCAACCCAGCATAAGGAGTTTTCTTTCAATGATGCATAAAGGAAGGTAACGTGAAAATTTCCCATTTATATCTACAGAGATCAATTTAAGAAAATACCATCTGTACCCTCAATCATCTTCAAAATACTTGATACTTTTCTCTTTTGAGCCTCCACCAAATTCAAAATTATCTATCTCTTTAAGCGACCAAAATGAGGTTGAACCATTATTAACAACAAAAACAAGTTCATTATTATATAAACCTAATGACATACATTGTATGTCAACAATAGAAAAAATGAATAAACCCATTTGTTTCTATTCAAATCTAGTCAATAGATATTATAACCATATGTAGGGTAATCTTCATAATCTTTATCTAGATATCTAAATAAAACTTTTCTTTAAAGTAGATAACCTCCTTTGGTGGTGTTACGTCATCATATAGAAACTAATCCTCTCCCAAGCCTTATGAACATTATTAAAAATGAGAATATTTTAATCGGTGTCTTTAGAAACATGTTTCTAGAGTACCCACTCATATTTTTTTAAACTACTTTTTTGCAACAAAGAGAAGAATCTTCCTTCCCCAAGAGTAAGAGCTCCAATATTTCTAAAATATTTCGCAAATGGTTTCACAACGACATAATTGTTTGTGTGAAAATAACTTCCAGGTGTGCTAAACAAAATCATTGATCCCATTATATATTGAATTATGTATCGAGAATGAAGAAAATGAAAAACCATGGTAGAAAACCAACCTCTATTGTTAAGGGATGATCCTATGAAGAAATCATGGAATAAAGGAACTGAGAAAGAAATAAATCCAAACTCTTTCTCACTGCATCGATTGCAACTCACGAGTAAAAGAAGGTTTTGCAAAATAAGACACCATTCTCTAAAAATCAACTTAAATTTCATCAAGATCGATAAAGGAAGCCAATGAAAGAGAAGCTCAATAATCTCAAATGGGACAAATTTCCAAATAGAGAGATCCATACCAAAACCAATGATTATCACTGCGAAGAAAGGAAAACTTCGCTTCCCCACTGCAAAGAAAAATAAAAAATGTATCAATGACAATAGCGACAACATTCATTGACTATTTCAATGTGAAAGTCGATTGTGAAAACAATCAACTTTCACCTCAAACCCTTGTTATGCTCTTAACTTGCAAATGATACCCAAATACAGAATATGCGAAGAAAAGAGACCCAGAACACAGAATATGCGAAGAAAAGATACCCAGAACACAGAATAGCAATGATTTTAGTATTCAGAGAGTAATGTTCACTTGCCTCTTCAAGGGGGCAACCTCCAATAGAGCAGAGCTCGATTACAAAATAAGACACGATACTCCTCGCAGGGAGT
>APFE030533992.1:191626-205552 GCA_000404065.3 Pinus taeda | reverse complement strand
ACATGTTAAAAAGCAAGTGCATGGATTCCATGAAATAATATCGATTCCTAAGAGGAATGAACCTTGATTTTCGCTAATGTGGTGTATTTTGAGGCCTGAAATAGAAAATTAGCTACAATAGTACCTAGGTGGTTACTTTAACGAACTTCCAGCCAAGTGTAACAAACTTCCAACAATGAACCTCCAATGTAAGCAACTTCCAACCCAACATTCCCCACTGCCTATAATGATCCAATGATATTTTCTTTTAATTGTCTAATAAATTGGATCAATGGTGCGAGAGAAGGCACAATGACACAAAGGGGAGTTCTTCGTGTATGAAAACTCCTTACTACCTAATAAAATTAGAGTATAAAATTATTTTATTGAATTAAATATACTAAATTGATTAAAGGAAAATATTTATTTAGTCTTTACTTCAAGATGAAGTAATTAAGATAAAATTTAGATTAATTTCTAATTAATTGGTGATGAAAGCATAAGGCTTTAAACTTAGGTTATGTAGAAATATAAAATTGTCTTCAAATGGCTTCATAATCATTATGAGTAAGAATTTTATCCAAGTAGGTAGAATAATAACATCTCTCCCTAACTAAACACAATTGACGAGTTGCCATATATGTTTATCTATGAAATATTTTACTTTAAGATGATAATAAAATATTTTTCATTACAATTTCAAATGTCATATCTGAAATCTATAATAAAAAAGGAAGGAATTACACATATAGCCAATATTAAAATGTTTTAATTATTAATTTTTTAAATTTTCAATTAATATATAGAAAGAGAAGTGCAAAAGAAATATTCTAAATATTATTAAAAATTGAATATTTTATCTATGATTACATATGAAAATATGTTTTCATAAAGGAGACTATTAATATTTCTCTCTCTAACTATTTAAGAATTGTTTTACATTATATGACTGTACTAATATTGAAATACTATATATATAATCCACATTGTAATATTTTTTTAAATGTTAAATGCAAACCCCATATTAAAAATTCATTGGAATTACACTTTACCTATTTATAAAATAAGATTACTTTGTTTCCAATTATTTTCGTTAGTCTATATCTTAAAATGAACATTGGAATATTTCAAAATTTTATGATTTCAAATAACATTCAAAACTTTTAACAAATAATACAATATATAAACAAATTTACATGTCAATAATTCATTTAAATAAAATAATTTCAAAAATAAACCAATAAACATCTATAACATGATCTTTTGAGACTATACCAAGGGAACATATAAATCTCTAGAGGTGCAAACTGTCTTTCAAGTATTGAAATATAAAAGAAGTTTACACCTCAAGAGATTTCATCACTCTAAGAGCTTGTTGGATCATTGGTTAAGATGAATCTATACTAACAATATTTTAAAATAAAGTTAGAATTTAGTTAATTAAAAAAAAAAATCTGAATAATATTTTGTAAGTGGTTTGATACTTATTATAGATTAATGTATACTTTTAACAATTATTTAATTTTTAGAACTACTTTAATTATTTACTTTTTATAACTACTTTAATGTTACATATATATTAAAATTTTATTAATAATTATAGCTAAATTATAATATAAACATATATATAAATATTATAAACATGTTGAGGTCCTCCTTTCTCTTAATAACCTCCTTCATAGAATTAGTAGTGAAATCGTTGCAAGAAGGTGGATCCTTTGTCTCACAAACAATGGGATCTCATACACCAATTTGGTGTATGGCCTCACCTTAACCTTAAAATTAGATGATGATGATGATGATGATGATGATGATGATGATAATAATAATAATAATAATATCAACCATTAATATCAAATTATTTACTCCATTATTTGAAAGAAGAAAATATAATAAAATCCCATAAAAAATGGTCATATAATTATAATAATAACATGAATATCATAATTATATATTTTACATAGGGAGCTCTCTTATACCCAAGTCAAATATAAAAGTAAGTGTTTTTAGGAAATAAATAAAATATGCCCTGAAATTTTTGGACATCGCTAATATAATATTATTGATTGGATTTCTTTTTTCACCAAGTGTGGTATCTTATTCTCATTTTTTTCCTCCAAAAAAACCTTTTAATAGATATAATATTAATATATTTATTTTCGTGTATTATTTTATATAACCCGATAACATTTGTTATAGTCATATGTATTTATTTTCATCTATCATTTTATATAACTCTATAACATTATAGTAATAGGTATATATGTATATCATGGTTAAAAGATTGAGCTATTTAATATAACCCTACAACATTTGTTATAGTAATATGTATTTATTTTCATGTATCATTTTATATAACTCTATATCATTATAGTAATAGGTATATATGTATACTATGGTTAAAACATAATATTGAGTTATGTGTATTTAAAAATTATTAATTATATATGGTACAATGAAATAATATGGAGATAAATAATAGGATTTGGAAAATAATACCATCATTTTTTAGAAGGGAGATATTATCTTATACAAATGTGTCTTTCTATTAACTTGATTAGAAATAGTTTTTCATGGAAACAACAAAATATTATTTTTATATTGCCTTCCTTTTTTAAGTTGCCTAACTAATTTGCATGTTATGCTCTTAACTTGCAAATGATACCCAAATATAGAATATGCAAAGAAAAGAGACCCAGAACACAGAATATGCGAAGAAAAGATACCCAGAACACAGAATAACAATGATTTTATTATTCAGAGAGTAATGCTCACTTGCCTCTTTGAGGGGGCAACTTCCAATAGAGCAGAGCTCGATTAAAAAATAAGACATGATACTCCTCGCAGGGAGTTTCTATCCTTTATATATGACTCATACATGCAATACCACGGGCCAATACCACGGTATTACTAATACCATCTATCTAATACTACAGCCCATTTGCTACTAACTGTGGTTCCGTTATTAATTGTGGATTAACCATTTACAATTATTAATATGGGCTTTATTGACTCTTGACTATGGCGTGGTCCCATTACATAGATAAGGGGGTTAGGGTGGGACCCTATCACTTTCTCACTGCATCGATTGCAACTCACGAGGAAAAGAAGGTTTTGCAAAATAAGACACCATTCTCTAAAAATCAACTTAAATTTCATCAAGATCGATAAAGGAAGCCAATGAAAGAGAAGCTCAATAATCTCAAATGGGACAAATTTCCAAATAGAGAGATCCATACCAAAACCAATGATTATCACTGCGAAGAAAGGAAAACTTCGCTTCCCGACTGCAAAGAAAAATAAAAAATGTATCAATGACAATAGCGACAACATTCATTGACTATTTCAACGTGAAAGTCGATTGTGAAAACAATCAAAATTCACATAGAAGTTATTACTTGGATGCTATAGACTTCAACATTACAAATAAAAAATAAAAATAGTGTAACTTTAACCTTCATATTAGGAAAAAATACATTGTAGTACAAATTTGAAATTTCTACAATAAGCAATAAAATAACCACTGAAATTTGAAATGCATAAATATCAAAATTGAGAATTTCTAAAATATTAAATTCTTATTATAATTAAGAACTAATATAGATACAAATTATTATTACAATAAAAATATTACACCCTAAATTAAACATGATTCACCATGCTACAAAACACTTGATTTTCATATTCACACTATCTTTCTCACAATGCATTTGACCATGGTTGTCCATGATTGAATTTCATATTAACACAACGTTTGTCAGAATGCAATGTTGAACAATGTCTAATCATTTTTTAGCATGGTTGATCTCCATTATAGAGTTTATGAAACATGGTTCATCATCACTGAGGATGATTGATGATTAAACCCTACAATAAACATGATTGACCATGCTTGAAAACGAATCATTTTCATGTTCACAAAATCTTTGTCAAAATGTCCCATTGCATTGTGGTTGACAATGATTGATTTTCATATTCAGATAATGTTTCTAACAACGCAACATCGAACAATGGCTAACCATCGTTAACCATCATCCACATTTTTCTCAACTACTTCTACTCCAACTCTAGTGAGATAATGTAAGCAAATAAAATAATGAAACCAATTAAAATAACTCATTAATAGAAGTACGAGTGAAACTAAATTGAAAAGTGACTAACATTACTTCTTCTTCTCATAACTAAATATATTTTATAATAAATGAAGAACTAATCAGATATACAGATATCAAAGAATACAAAATAATAATAACTTCCAAAACTATTTCTTTAAAAATAATTATAACCAATAACTTTTCCCTCATATAGTCCTTTCTCTAAGCCTACTTCAACATATATCCATACATAGAAAAATGCAAATTCATTAGGTTTGACTTAATCAATATAATTAAAAAGGAAAATTACAATAGATCTCATGATTGTCTCATTATAGTGAAAGGGAAGATGTCGAAGTCACAATCAAAGTAAAAGTATAGATGGAATTTCATCATATGCCTCGAAATTAAGGGTCCATCTATTGAGGTACATCATTTTTCTTTAATCGAATTACAAATTTCTTTCAAACAGGTGAACCTTCTCTCATTTTTGTCTCAAAGAGGAAAGTATAAAACCCCTAGATGCAAAAAAAGTGGGCCTTCGTACCCTTGACAAAGAGTTTCCAATTTCTTTGGGTTGATATTATTGTTGTTGTATGAGATAGTTAGGGTCACGTAATATTTTGTTATCCCTGGATCATCCAATATCATACTCATTTGGATTAGGGGCAATTTTAAGGATGAGAGGTAACCTGAGAGTTTAGAAACCTTGCAGAATCATACCGGTCTCTAATATGCAAATTATAAAATGTTTGATAATATTTTTATAAGAATATTTAGATTTATAATTACTTTATATTTTCCTGCATAAAAATTTGGCGATTTTCAAGGTAAAATAATTTTATACTATAAAGTTTGGGCTAATCATTTTATAAAAAATGGAAATTGGCAATTTTTTTTTTTTGGAAAAAGTACTAAAATTAAAACTAGCCCAATTAGGAAAATCATCCCCTAAAAGTTCCCCTGATTTGGATATTTCTAATGAAATTACAAAGACGACTTTTGGCTTATTTACTTAGTGATCACAACATCTAATCAAAATTTCAAGAGTTAGAACATGGATGAAGCAAAGGAAACTTAATGATGGGGTTTGTGTGGCTAGGTATCAAAGAGCCTTCACTTCTCCTTAAATGTATTTTATTTTTTATGTATTAAGTATAAAAAAGGATAAAATAAATATGGAAGCACAAATTTATCAAGCCTTAAATATATGAGATTATTATGACTTTATGCATGAAAGCATCATTTTTGTTGTTGAATTGCGAAACTATTATGATTAATATTTTTTTTTATGAAATTACTATAAGGTTTATTAAGCAATGAAATAAAAATAATAATAATAAAAAATTCAAACAAATTATACCACCTATAATATACAAAAATAACCATTTTAAAAAATAAATTATCATAATTATTGAACTTTACACTATGCACCACATGTAAACAGTGGAGTATAAAGCATATATTAAAATTTCCCTACAAGGTAATTAAACCATCACTTATAAAGTTTAAGCACTCTCACTTGGTTCCACCATAATAATTTGACGAGGGACCTTAATATAATTGTTTGGAGATATACTTATTAATTGTTAGGACATGAATTAACCAATGTTAGTTCTTTTCACTAATTTAATTTTGGAATTATATGCCACCCTTGACATTTAAAGTTGCGACAATGTACTTAGTCCTTAATCGTTCTAGCTATCACTCTGAGCATAGCCATTAGAGAAAGATTTCTCAAGAAGGCAGACTACTTCTCACCACCTAGAGGTTTCTTTCATCTAGGGATTTTGACTGAAATCCATAGCTCGAACAAATTTTGACTAGATCGAATAGTGGAGAAAAACCCTAATTATTTGGTAATGGTTTACCCCTTCCACTTTCCATTGTGCATTGATATGCCCTGCGGAAAACATGATGTTTCTCTACAACTTTGAAGAAGGTTATCAATGGGAGAAAGCATGGCTCATTCACCCCACCAAGTAGATTTCAAATGCCTCTAACCTTCGACAATTTATAGAATGTTTGAGTTTCTATCTCTTTCAATATCGTAAATTCTTGCTTCTGACTCAAACTATTGAATTTAACATGATAATGTTGCATACAGGGTTGGGTTTATCTTCACAGTAGCACAGGTACATTTGAGACCTTAATTCTTTTATATGGGTTGATTTCCTAGCAGCATTGTATTTAACCTTGGGTTTTTTTGTGGCTATACAGGTGCATCACACAACCTTCTACAAGCAACTATTCATTTTTCTGCCAACAAATTTTAGACGAGATTAAGGACCTTCCTTACCATTTGTCCAATAATTTCAATGATGTTTGGTTCAAAGAATATACATGTTTTTAATTTAGTTTTATGTTATCTCTTTGACAATCATATTTAAGTCTTTCTCCTTTGTTTATAACTGGTTTTCTTTGTGGTGAAGGTGCACATTGTCTACTTGGTTCTAATTATTTTTCTGCCATAATGTCTCTAGAAGTAAAGTGTTGGCATTTCTCTTATTTTGAGGTGCTATTTAAGTTTCAGTAGCCCACTTTATACAAGTGTTTTTTATTAATTGCATAAATATATTGTTTGTATCCTTAGGGTTTAATGTCACTATTAAAGCAATATGTATTTGTTTGCATAGTAGCCACTTGGTTTTCCTTTAACAGACTCATTCTTCCATTATTTTTCATGTTACTTATAACCCCGTGGGGCATTTTAGTATATGTAAGAATTATGGCTCAACAAATTCTTAGATCAGTATTGTACATTCATGTGCAACTGCATGATTTTGTTTTTTATACAAATGGATATTTTTCTATGAAACAGGCATACCGTTTCTATTTTTAAAAGAAGAAGTTATAATGAAGTTTTTCATAACAGGAATCTCTTATTCTATATCATTTTTTTCTATTGTATAGCATAATTAAATAGTTGGAATTTCTTTCTTTTATTTCTATGAAATTCTGTCATTGAGGTTAATAAATGCTTGGTTATTTCCAATCATTTGCTTTTTTTCTGGTAAATTAACATGATATTATTCCTTTTTTTGTCTTATTAACCAATTCACACTGAGGTTTTGAGGGACTCATGCTAGCTTGTTCATTACCCATCGCGGCCCAGGGTTTAACACTCTTTCCTCTTCTTATCACAATTTTACCGCACTCAGATATGTAACACTTTTTCTTTATAAGCACAATTGCATTGTCGAAATCCTACAATTGGGGATTGATGTCATGATTGTAGTAATGTTTTCTAAGGTTATTTACTGCTTGTTGTCACCTTACTTTAGGTCATTTAAGGTTTAATGTTAATAGTTCAATGTTACAAGGTCACCTAAATATTTCAATATTACTAAGCTTATTATAAAATTTTTTTATTTCTAGTTCTCCTCATGAGGGGATTTGTTATGACATCACGTTATTCATTATGACTATCAATTAAAATATATATATATATATATATATATATATAATATTATATATATATATTATCACTTATTATATTGGTTTAAGCCTTCATCTTAACAGTTGATGTTACTAAGGTTATTGTTAATGTTTCATTTCAAATTAATCTATCTTTGAAAAATTTAGGCTAGAATCCATTTGTATATTTTACATACAACCCTTCAAGGTTTGATCCATTACGATAGGTTTTGTATACACTAGGGTTCTAGGGATTCCGGTGAACCCAGATATGTAAAACTTTTTCTTTATAAGCATAGTTTGATTATCGTAATCCCAAAGTTGGGATTTATTGCCATAACTGTAGTAATGTTTGTTAAGGTTATTTATTTATTTATGTCACCTTACTATAGGTCATTTAAGGTTTAATATTAACATATCGATATCCCCTAGGTTATATAAATACTTCAATGTTACAATGTTTTTTATTAGCCATCATAAATTAATAACAAATTGATATATTATTTTCAAAAAATATTCATGTCATTCATTCTGAGTACCAATTAAAATGTTTTTTTATTCTCACATTACTCTTTGAGATTTAAGGCTTCATGTTAACATGTTGGTGTTACTAAAGTTATTGTTAATATTTCATTTAAAATTAATCTATCTTTGAAAAATTGAGGCTAGATTTCATTTTTATATTTTACATACAACCCTTCGAGGATTGGTCCATTACTAGAGATTTTGTATACAGTGGGGTTCTTGGGATTCTTTTGAACCCATATACATAACAGTTTTTCTTTATAAGCATAGTTGCATTATCCTAATCCTACAATTGGGGTTTGATGTCATATCGGTATTAATGTTTGCTAATGTTATTGTTAAACTTTTTATTGTTTGTTCTCCTCATAAGGGGGTTAAATGCAGATATTATACATGACACTCTCTATCATTATATGATATTTTTTCACCTTTTTTGTTATATGTACACTATGGTTTTCAATCCATTTTCTTCAACTGCCTGACAGGTTAGTGACATCCTATTTATATTGTTGCTCACCACCTATGTGGTGCTAGTTACATCTCCACAATTAGACTCAGAGTAATCTGAGAAAATTATTATAATTTTCCCTCATGTAATTAACTGTAGTTCAACTAATTTCTTTATTTTATGTACATGCATGCACTCCAGCATAGTCAGCGCCTCACCTGAGGTTGTTTTTCGTTGTGCAAAACATTCCCTACTTATTAATGATGCCTAGTAGGGGCCTTAGACGAAATTGTTTGTATTCGTGAAAACATTCCCTACTTCTTAATGACAGAATAAGAGAGACTTTTCCTTTATTATTAATCTTTTCTTCCTAATAAGAGAGTTCGCATGATCAATACTATTTTTCAATTAAAAAAACAATTTCTCTTAGAATTTTCTTACACTTTAAACTATAAATACTTCCACTAAAATGTTGAAAGTATTTAACTATTTAGCAACATAAGATTTTATAGTTCATCAACATTGGTAAGAGGTTTAACTAAAACTTTACATACGAATTAAAACTTTACAACGAAATCGTAACTTTGAATACAAAGTGTTAGCAAGTTGTCTTACTTGTTTCAGGAGAGACAAGCACCCTACTATCCCTCTTCAACTCCAACACTAGTGACCATACGCCACCCATAAAATTCTATTGCGAAACCAAAGTCCAGGAAACAACAATAGCAGAGGCGAAGTTTGCATAAATATCAAATTCAAATTGCATGCAAGTTGTTTTAGCATCCATGGTCGTGGCACCATTTTAGAATCCACCACCCCCATACATGAATGACTATTAACACTTGTGTGATTGTCCACATTCTACAAATAGTAATCATTGACCATTGTTGGCATTCTCCAAATAGTAATCACTAACCATAGCTAGTAGTTATCTAAGTCAAAAAAATGCGGAGCAGTGCGGTCCTCGTATTATCAAAACTTTTTATCATGAAAATAAATCAATAATAATGTGATATATGTATCAATTAACAAAGTTTTTCATTTTCACTTTACTCATCACATTCATTATGAGTATCAATTAACAAAGTTTTTTATTTTGGCCTGATTGTTCGTGATTTAAGGTATTTTTTTAACACTTCAATGTTAGTAAGCTCATTGTTAATGTTTTTTCATTGCTTGTCCTCTTCATGAGGCGATTCACTGTCGGCTAACAAAGTATTCCTATTATTCTTTATATAATGATATTATGAATATAACTAAATCATTCTTAAAAATAATTAAAAACAAATGCAATTAATCACTTTGCTAATTCATCGATAATCATTTTAAAGTTTTTGGATTGATGATATTATTTTATTTTCAGAGTATAGGAAAAATTATTTAAATTTTAATGACTTTGAAAATCAATCTATAACATTTCATGCTTGTTGTTTCAATGTTTGTTGTTTCAGAAATGACATATTAAATTAATTTTTTATCATTACACCGTAAGGCGTTCCCCTCTAAAATCAACTCTCCTTTGGTCTTACATGTCTTACTATGATCCATTTGATTTGATGTTAGACGAATAAAACGTTTGACACCATTGATCAAAATTCTCATTATAACTTCCGTGTAATAGAACAAAACTACTCATGCTTGTTATAACTGTAGTGTAATAGAACGGACTATAGAGAGATATGATAAAACAGAGCGGGCATCAATACTTGGAAGATGTGGTGGGGCACAACTAGGGTTCCTTGACTACAAAGGAAAGGAGTCTCTCATGGAGTGATATTATCTGCATTATTGAATGATTTTCACTGGACTAAAGGTTCATTTAAATTGTTGTGGTTACTCATGCAAGGCAAAGGTGGGCAGAGTAATATTGTTCTATAAAACTGTTAGGAAAATGTAGAGTTTTTCATGTGTGCGTGCTTGCAGAAATGAGATTCCATGCAGTGCAGTCATAATATTTTCTGCTACTTCTCATCTTGTACATGACAGGAGTGACCATGAGATTATGCCAGATTTTTTCCCTGAGAATGATAAAAGAGTAAGGTTGCTTTCTCCTTAAAAAGAATGCATACCTTATACATATGTATATATTCTCTACTGACATTTCTTGGGTTACGGTTATGAGAGGTGGGGATGTGATGATCATAAAGACCAATGTACAAAAAGAGATTCCAATTTCGTTGGTGGAAGGATGGACTTATATGGTTCCCCGAGGAGAAGAATTGGATGTGGAGAATGTTAGGAATGCTTTTCTTGTGGATATTAGGAATGGGAAAATCTAAAATTGATCGAACATAGCATGCTACAAGGTTTTTTTGTATAGAAATTGACATGAAGCTTGTGCAAGGAAAGTAGTTTCATGGACTCTCCTAGAATATATTTTTAATTTTGTAAACACAAAAGCTAAAAGCATTACAAGTAACTTTTATGAGTAAAATTTATAGGTGGTTATTTGTTGGAAGTTGTTTTCTAAAATTTGATGCTAGTAGTTTGTTGTTCATGTTTCTTTTCTGACTATAAACCTTAGGTTTTAAGGTTGGTCTCTCTATAAGATTAAGAGAGTGATTTATTTTTTTGAAGCATTTTATTATGAGTGTATATTTTCCTTAATATGAATGAAATCATCTTCTCTTTCTTGTGTAACATTTATTTGCTTCATGGTTGCATTGGAAGCATTGGTGCAATGATCTTGTTATAAAAAAATAATCTAACTTTTTGTTTTTTCTTTGGCATTTTATATATTAGCTGACAATGAGTTCAATTTGAATGAAAACTTCTGTTGTTTGTTGTGTTTTTAGTTTCTTGATGTTTGAATACTTTTGTTGGTAGATTTGGGAGACTAATGGGTTTTCTACTTCTATGAGACTAACTGAACTGTGACTTAGAAACTGTGAAACGTTATCCAAGGTGACAGATTTGGGAGATTTAAAATTCTTGGAAACTCTTGACATAAGTGGGTGTTTGAAATTATGTTGTATTGAAGTCCCAAATCTATTTAGGAAGTTGCATGTGCTAAATATTTACATTATCCATGAAATCATTCATAAGAAATATGAATGGTTGTACGTAAGTTTGATTAAATTCCATTATTTGTCTTTTATATATATAAATAGTTAGTTAGTTTCAATAAGATATTGAGATTTGATGATACATTAAAAACAAAAACTACCGTTTCCACTAGAACACAGAAAAAGTGGAGATTTTCCTGAAGCATTTTACTTATGAGTGAATAGTTTCCTTAATATGAATGCAATCATCTTCTATTTCTTGTGTATCCTTTATTTTCTTCTCGATTGCATTGGAAGTGTTGCATTGGTTCAACAATCTTGTTATAAAAATTTATCCAACTATTTTTTTATTTGGCATTTTCTATATTAGCTAACATTCACTCTAGAGAACTTGTTCTAGGAAATATAGTGAAAGTGAAGGTGGGAGACAAGGTTCCTGCAGATATGAGAATTATGTTCCTCAAGACATCCACCTTTAGGATGGATTGAAGATCGCTCACTGGAGAGAACATGCTTGTGGTCAAAAGAACATATCCAATCACCTTGTGTGACTTTGAGTTGTAGTTAAAAGAATGCATGGTGTTTGCAGCAGCTATAGTTACTAATGAATGATGCACTTGCATTGTTATGAGCACTGACATGTCTAAAGAAATAGGTAAAATCTAGGAACAAATTCAGGAAGCTTCAATGGAATGTCGTGATACCCCTTTGAAAAGAATGTAAGATGAATTTGGTGAAAGACTGACAAAACTGATTGGTGTTGTTTTATGTTTTTGTAACATAGAAGTTATATCAATGCAATGAACTTGTAATCTAATTCAGTTTCAATTGTATAGTATGTCATGGTTGATAAAATATTATACTTAGGACAATTTAAACATCAATCTAACATTTAGATAAGGACTAGATCAAAATAGATTTTGGTCAGCTAAACTGAAATAGCGAGCTAGAATATCTTGACAAAAGATCCCATGGGCTACTTAAACTTTCTGAAAGTATTGAATGACTTAAAGTCTTAAAATAATTGACAATAAAAGCTCGTCTGCTGTTATAGTTACCTAATTAATCAGGACAGCTCAACAATCTCCAAAGTCTATTTCTAGTGGACTGCAAAGCACTTAAAAACCTTCATCCCAGCTTTGAAAACCTTATAAAATTAGTAAATTTGGATATCTATGATGCTCTCAATCTTCAGATTCATCGTGGAATTTTAGATGGTTTGAGAAGCCTAGAGTTTTTATCTCTATATTAGATGTAAATCTCTAGTTGATGATTGCATTACTTCACTTTTCCAAAATACACAAGCACTTAGAAGGGTGAGACTCTACAAAAGGAAAGTTGAGAACTACCTCAAAATTCTAGAGCATAAGTCTTCAAGACTTCAAACTCTAGTCTTCTATTCTTGTAGAAACTTGATCACGATTAAAATTTGTTCCACCACCTTGATAGTATTCGAGCTCAACTATTGCCACGAGTTGGACAACTTCAGGGTTTTCTACTTCTATGAGACTAACAGAACTGTGTTGTTTCGATGTATGAAATCTATTGTTTATGGTACAATAAACCACAAGATCCAACCCTTTAACTAGGTTTACATAGTATATACTCTATTCCTCTGATCTAATATATGCTTTGTTCCTCTAACTTTAGACACGATTTGCCCCTCTGGATTTAAACATATGGCCTCCTATATACCATATTAATATTTTCAATTTTTGTTGATCTTTTTTGGATAAACCCCCTACATTATCTAACTACCACTCCACATTAAATCACCCAGCCCATTTGGCTACAAATGCACACTAAATCACAGCACCCTTTTGGCTTCCAGTTATTTTAAGCTGAATGAAAAAATGGAAATGGGCTAAACTATTGAATGACTATCCACTATAACATAGGTCCCATGCTAATATCTATAGTTTAATAAAAAATTCCATAAAAAATCACTTATTCTGATTCCCATCATTTTAAGCGAAAAAAAAGGGAGTAAGAGACCTAAAATATTGACTAGGTGTTGATTTCTCCCATCTTGGGATAGGTTTTAGTTCAATTCGTAGCTTGTTCAATCTTTTCAGCAGTTCAATAGCTATGAAGAAGGCTAAAAGTGTATAATTTATTGAATACCTATAGGCTACAGGTTTTTTAGGCCAAGATCTTATGACTTCCTCCAGAGGATGACATGGGTGCCTCTCGTTAAAGACCTTTTCTTTGCAAATATTGTTAGGCCCCTATTTTACTAGCGTAACCCCTTACTGTTATTAGTGCGACCCCCTTATTATATTTTTGTACCCATGTAGACCCCATATTGTTATTAGTGTGCCCATGGAATCCCAATATTGTTATTATTGTGCCCTTACATTATTATTGTTATGTTGTCTCTGATTATATTATGACCTCTTAGACTCCTATATATAGAAAGGAGGTCTTGTCCTTTGTATCATCCAAGAATTGTTCATTT